>JBAMJV010005193.1:0-159880 GCA_037951105.1 Echinarachnius parma
CAGCTAGATCAGACCAAGTAAATCACAAATTGTTGTTGCGATGCGCGAGTGAGCTCATTCAGAGCCGTATGCATGCTCTGAGCTCATTATACTGCTGGCCGGCATCACGAACTGTTTACACGCTGCTTGGCAACATGCGAGCGCTATGCTCGTTATGTACACGTATAATGGGGTCATGCGGTGGGGCGGGCACCAGTCCTGTGATACTTCCATAACTTTATTATTCTAGAATATTATAGACGATTTGTAGCTTGTATGTTTATGTTTATGTAAACATTGTAAACTTGGTTGCTTTCGAACGTGGATAATTATAGAGAACATGTTAGTGTTTGTTTATATTATAGTAAACTAGTTCATACATACATGCATTGTTGTGGAGGTTTTGGTTGTTTAACAAACCTTATTATTTTGCTTTTATATTAGTGAACTTTAGTATTAGTAAATATATTACTCATTGCGGATATAGTATCGAAAATAATATCGCTATAGTGATATTGGTTTGTCTCGCAATGTATGGTCAACAAGGAATCTAAAAGATCACGACGTTAGTATTGTTTAACTTTGTTTAACATTGTTTAACTTTAGTATTGTTTAACTCCTAGAGTGCCAAGCTCGCATTTTTGCGAGTTACAATACCCGTCAAATGCCATGGAGCATTAAAATCCCTGGCACGTTAAGAGTTAAAGATAGCAATGCTGATATCAATGTTGAGAAATCGACAATGCGCATTGGATGCGTGTATATCAGAGTATCAGTATAAACTTGCATGCTGTATTTAAATCATGTTTTTGTTTGTATATTATACAGATTAGTAAGCATGAATATATCCAAACATCGATATGTACAAAGGCATGCAACGACGGATGTTTCTATACAATTATTTTCTTTATTGTATGTACATTTGAATTTACATCAATTATTATTACGATAACTTTCCGGAATAAAAATGCATAAAATAATATAGTTGATATGATATTTCTTGCATATTAAACACGAAGTATAAATTGAGTCAGGCACATTGAATGTTTTTCACAGCTATAGATTATACATGCATTAATGTATTGTTATTCACAAAAGTTAATTGATAATCATCATAATTTTCTTATGAATATTGACCTATAGGATTTATATCTACACCTATATAACAGGAAAAGAAAATAACAATCTTCCGGACTCGGGATGAATGTGGACCAAAATCAAAGAAATGTAATGAATGAAGAAAAACAAAATCGAAAAAACGGTGTAGGGGCCTACATTCACAACAATAATTATTCATAATTTCATCAAGAGCTTTGCATTATATTTGTTGTTCACGCCATGATTCGCGTTTGCAAAGCGTGAAATCAAGTATTGACGCGCCACGCTCCACATTAGACCACCACTGGTGTATCTCTATTGTTACTAATGCCGACCCCCTCCTATTGTTACCAACCCGGTGCGGCGTGTTTTCTTTTGTATCCAGCCCTTGTTACTTGGGGACCGTGTCGCGACGTAACGCAAAATCGTTATCCTACTTGAAGAGATAAGTTCAAAAAGGCGCTAAATCCACTTTCCATAACAAAATTGAGATAATGATAGCTACGATAATTATATAGCTTTCGAGAAATCAACATTTTAGGACAAATAACACAGTGAAAATCAAAATACGGATCGTTTCATTTGCATATTTCCATATAGGCATGGTACAAAGTTCTACAAAGAAACCTGCTTTTCTCTAAACTTGAAAAGTGGATTTAGCGCCTTTTGGAATTAAGCTCTTCAGAATAATGTCTGCCTGTTATTATCGAGTACCTGTATACAATATGGAGATTTTCGCGGGAGTGGTGACCGATTGTCTCTGTTTTGCTTTTGTTTGCTTATTAAAGGTGCGCGTTCATCTTCTCTTGTTGTTTGGTCTGAAATCAGCGTTTTGGGACGTGTTTCAGGCCGATCTTTCCCCTACTATACATATATTATTGTTAAACGCCTTCCAAAGCGCTGATTTTGTGATAACGAGAGAATGTAAACGCACCCGAGATGAACACGGATCTCTGTCCGTATTGTTCCTAATTAGACACGCCCATGTATTATGAGGATCTGAAATATGAGATGGATATTTAATTGAACACAAAACTCGCCTCGATAGAAACATTGCAAGATAAAATATTCGTCATACAAAATAGACACACCCAATAATATAAATGAGGATCTGAAATTAGATGGATATTCAAATGAACACAAAATTCGCCTCGATAGTAACAGTGTATAATAAATAGATAATACATTAACATAATATATGGTTACCATGTCTCACAAACGATGTATTGTTTGTATTGATTACCATAACTGTATAATTACGTTGCCTATTTACGCACTCTTAAAATTATCGTTTGTAAAGGTCCATTTGAAATTGAAAGTGTATCTTTGCGGCAAGTCTTATTGTAGATAAATTATGGTCAAGCCCGTCAAACCTCAATCCCGGGGGGGGGGGGTACTCACGTATATTGGGTATACGGGGATGTGCCGCTGGGAAGGGTGACTTTTTCAAGAAAGATCCCGAGACATGGGTCCCCTTTTCATAAAAAAAATCCTTAGACATGGGTCCCTTTTTTTCATTTTCTCTCTTTTATCCGGGATTTTGGGATTTGCTGATACGAAATTGCAAAAATGTTCAAGCTCGCTACGCTCGCTAAAAGGAACCACAAAATTTGCGGGAAATACACAGCAAACATGCGACGCCGGCGAAAAGAAATCCTTAGACATGGGTACCTATTTACAGCAAAAGGACCCTTAGATGTGGGTATGGGTTCGGAGGTCTCAGCCGCACACCCCCGTCCGACTATAATCTGAGTACCCCCCCCCCCCCCCCCCCCCCCCCGGGACCTCAATACACAAACAAGGAAAGAATGTTGAGGAATTGGATTGGAAAAGACAGAAGGAAATGTAACTGTTTCAAGGTCGACTGGATGCCATCCTTCGAGACACATATTTTGTGTGCATGAACGATGAAGCGTAACGGTTTTTTAAATTTATTTATTGTATTCTGCGTTACTTATTCTGAATATAAAACAGAGTTGCACTTTCACGACTTCAGCACCATAAGTGTTGCTGTTACATGTATGGCGCGATGGAAAAGAGGGAAGGGTCGAACGCGTTTATACTTCACGGGATTGCACTTACAGTCTCCCCTCTCAAGAGACTGCCGTTGCCATGGAAACCGCAGCAATTAGAGGCGTATTGAACGGAAAAGTCGGGGGTCTTATTCAACATCCCTGTTTTACAAGAGAGGCAGGCAGATGGAAAGTGGGGTAAATTGATGTGCACAATGGCTTTGAAGAAATCAACACGAGCTAGGGAATAACATGTCGGTGTTCTGGCATGAGGAAGCCAACCGACATGTTTGTTTGATTCGGTTTTGTAATTAGTTCTTCTATTTTTATAGTCAAGGGGATAATTAATTCATTACGACTCGAGGACTTAATTTTTCAAAGTGGTGACTGTTTTTGTCCTCTAGAGAAATGTGTTATGATATTTTAAGCAAGAACACGACTGCATGGAATATGCATGCACATGAACACACAAACACACGCACACACACATGCACACACACACATATACATACACACACATTTTCTTCCAAGACTCACCCCAATTATGAAGAATAAAAAACATTAAAGCACATCATAAACACATGCAGATAAACACACTGCATACACACACACACACACACAACGATAAATTAAATTCATCTGTACATCATTCATTACTTGTGACTTCATGTAAATGATATTTGTGATCTTATCGTTATCGCCCATACCTCTGCATCTGTCTTACCCAACACCCTTTTATTATACAGTCGTAGATAGCACCATGTCACCCATCCACCGATGTAATTTCATGTTACACCAGCAATGTGGACACACACGTTGATTCCCTACCCTCACATGCTCTCACACTCTCCTTCCATATCTCACTCTCAGGTATCAGCACCTTATCCAACTCGCTACTCACAATTTGTAAAATACAGCTCGTCAAGAAGTATTGTCAAACCTGTCTATAGCAGCCAACCTGCCTACAGTGGCCACTAAAAGTGATCACTGCAGAGGAGCACTGTGTTATGGTACCTATCTATAGACTACAGGCCACCTGCCTACAGTGGCCACTTTTCTTGTTTGCAGCCACTATACACAGGTATGACTGACTGTATCTACAAACTCTTTAAAAAAGAGGTCACTTTTAAAACACAAAACAATGATGAAAGAGATCTGGAAACGAGAATTGATTACTTGTGACAAGCTCTGCTTTATTTTCAAGACCTTCAAAAGACCTTGATGGGTCGGCAAACTGTGTCGGACCTGATACATGAAAACAGCAGCGCAGTGCCAACTTAGTTTATCTATCTGTATCAAGTACAAAACAGAGGATAATAATCAGAATAATAATAATCATCATATTCACATCAATGCATTTTACAAGTATCAAAGATTGGGTAAAATAGGAAATGCTCAAAATAAAAACAACAGTGGCATTTCTATGAATACACAATACTTAAATAATTTTCTTTGTATGTACACACACTTGTAAATAGTTTTTTTTCTTCGTACTGTACAAAGGCCTCACGATACTTAATATAAGCTAGACTATAAGTACAGACCTTCAATTAAAAAAAGAACATGTACATTAAAATTGACAATTAAAACAATGAATACCCCGTAGAATCTTGAATTCATTTTGTAATATAAGTATTAGTATACCGCTATACGAATGTGAAAGAAGTTTCCTAGCATAACAATTGATACATCATTTTAAATTATGCCAATGCCTGGAAAAATTGTAAATATCGAACAATGCAATGGCGTTTAAATATATTTTTCAGTTGATGTACCGTATAATGTCGTGATTTTGCACAAAGTTTGCTTCCAGTAAAAGAACTGAAATAGTGTATAATTTGCAAAAAATGTTTGGATTATTCCATAGGGTGTAACATGTCCGTTTACAAAATGAATATGTTTAGTGTAGGTCTTTCTCGAATGCTAACAATTTTAAAGCAACGTGTTCCTTACTTTACTTTACCCATACAATATTTGTCAAATATTGGTTTTAAAAAGCCACTATGTAAATACACATTGGTCAAATCAAACAAAGTGAAGGCAAAGAATGGATAAACATCAAATAGATTGAACTTCAAGCCATTACCGATAAATAAAATAAAAAATAAAAAATAGAAGACACAATCCAACCAGTGCAGATTATGTGAAGAAGAAGAGCTACAATACATGTACATGTACAGAAATCAAAGAGTGCATAGTTCAAAATGTTTAGGCCATAAATGTACATGTATCTATAGTTATACATGTACATGTACATAAAACAAATATGGTGCATCTTGGCTAGTGCATACCTTATCCATGTATGTGAACAGAAACGGTGAAGCTAGCCAAAATAGAATCACATTGAAAGATCATTCAACTGTTATGGTAACTGATTCCTAGCCAGGCGATTTTCATTTCCATTTCCCTTCCACTTTTCCAGCACTCGGTTATTTGGCTTAGTAGCATGTGTAGCTAATTAATTTGACAGCATGGACTTAATATAGGAATTGACTTCATCATACTGCAAAATATATAAGCAACACCCGTTTATAAGAAAAACACACTTGCTTTCACACAGTAATTAATGCAAACTTACAGTGATAATACTCATCACATTCAACCAGATGCACGAAATAATTAAAATAACATTTCATGTACGCAAGTAAACGATACACATGTATGTAGCCTATATGCGTTTTGCAAATGTAAATTCAATTAATTACATTCTTCTGGTCAATATCCAGTGTTATCCACAATAATTTTAAAATTAGCGCAAGGCTGAATTAAAGCTCCAAAGCTTTCAATTAAAATGTCAAACGCTAGTTCATTACCATCATACAATTTCACTAGTGATACAGGGAGTTTGTACTATTCAGCCATTATTAAAGTTTTAACATCATCTTAATTTTTTTGTCTTGATGAGCGATTTCGAGAAACACAGTGAATATCACAAACTCTGCGTTTTATAATTAAAATATTATTATCACTATCTTTTCCCCAATCAGACAAAATGATAGGGCAAATTTGTCAAAGAAAGACTGAACTTAATGAAAAACTTGTGACATCATATATATTTCTTGAAAAAATAAAATTGATCAACTGAAAGAGTGAATTCTGATAAATTCGTAAAAGAATGGATGGTTTATAGAATATGATATCTACTAAAATCATGCTTTCGTTGGACTGCAGAATTAGATTTAAAAACACAATAAGTAATTGTTTTCATATCATTATATTTATAAGTTAAATTTTATTTCAAGTCACATTTTGGTAGAGTGTGAGCATTTGGTATGTACACTTGAATACTTCTGCACAGCAGTATTAAAGATAACACACAATTCACATCCTTATTTTTCTATGTAAATTATTCGGATTCATGTAAAAAATATGTGCTGCCCTGCAGCTATCTTTATAATGAATGAATTTCATAGAAAAATAAGCTAGATAAATGTGTTGATTCAAGACTACATCTACATGTAGTACACATTATTTTACACTGATAAAAAGTATACATGTATATCCACTGATGAACTAAACTGATGAGAATGATATTGAATCAGTTTACCTTGTATTCCATGTGTACAGAGGAACCTCATTATAAATATATCTGATATAACAAAACCCTCTAAACAAGACATGTGATTTTCCTGGTCCAAGCTTTTTATATGCTCTAAGACTTTGGTGATAAAAGCGCAAATTGACAATTATTGTTAATGATTTTTTTTTTTTTTTCTACCCTGAAAATTATCTAACAAGGTACTGGACATAACAAGGTAATGTTCATGGTCCCAATCCCCTCGTTATCAATCTTATAATGAGGTTCCACGGTATAATATTTGAAATTATGTTTGTGTAACATGTTTATTTGAAGACCATTATTATCATTTGGTTCACATAGTACATGACACAATGCAAATATAATTCAAGGTGACACTCATTAAAATACAAACCAAATGAATTGGTGGAAAATCCAAATTATAAACATGTAAGAATGATATTTGATAAGACTTCCTGAACAAGCAGCATATTATTAAAAAAAAGTAATAATCACATTTAAAAAAGCATTAACCATATATATTTTTAAAATAATAATCATATTTTTTAACGCAATAACCAAATTTGCAGATCTAAGGGGAGTTGTCTCTCTCATATTTATGGTCAGTTTCTTTCTCTAAATATATATTTTTGAAATAATGTATTGAAGCTACTAGACATTTACACCTGTAGCATGGATCCAATACATTGGGGAATTATAGGCCTAAAGGGATTACCACTCAACATATATAACGGGATAACGTTAACACGAACACTACACAGGTGTGGAACAGTGATACACATGTACACATACGTATGCATACAATACATACTGTAGGAAAAGGTCAATACATTTCTAGTCTGCCCGCTAGCCCTGTCATCGCACAGTGACAAGACAAGAAGTCATGGTGAGTGGATATTACTCATAGACCAAACACTGAACACTGTTTCATTGTGAACGCATGCATATAACGGTATTTACATACATACATGTACATGTGGACTGTGCATTAGCCATTAGGCCATCCATTCAACAGCGTCGATATGTGATATATCACTTCTCCCTGGTAGGGCTCGGTACAAATATTTATCGGGCATGAGAAATGAAAATTGAATTATCAAGGGTGTAACATTTCTTGTGACCGAGAAAAGCCTGAAGGCTTTCTACTGTGCTCAAGTCAATGTGTACATAACGTTCTTCTGAATTAGATTCTTTCAGGAAAATGAAATGCCTAATCAATAGAATGAATGGATGCATGGGCAATTTACTAAATTTCTTTTTATTAGAGAGTACATGTACAAGTGTGCCTACTTATAATTAATGGAATAACAAGTTTTCAAGTTTTAACTGAATTTCAGCTATTATTTGTCATATTGTCCACAGGCCTGATTGTCCGGTTTCCGATGCACTGACACAAATTTTGAATGCACACGAATGCAGACTAATGAAACCTTGAAACCTGTCTTCCTTTTAATTTAATCTGGGCCCATTTTATGGCATCAAACCAAATTTAACAAATTGATTCATAATGGAACAATGTGCAGTGAAAAAAAATTCTACAATTGAGAGCACAAAATAAATCCATCTATAATTGAAACGTTTTCACTTCAGGTTGTGTACAAAGAGGGTGTAAAAAGAGGCCCTGTGTCAGCTATTGTACGTTAAAGAGTGAAATTCAATGAAAAAAGTCCATTGAAAGTCAGTAGTGTAAATGTAGGTAAACATTGAAACAAATATTGTAACATGCATGTACGTACACAAACTTGACAAAGGTGTACAGAGATTTCAATGAAACTGTCAATCTTCCTAATAATTATAAAGAAGTGCATTTTGAAAGCATGAAATCTGAAAGAATGTATAAAATCGCCAAATTGTTTATAATGCAATGCATTTTTTTTTTACAGGGGGGGTAGGGTAGGCAGGTGTATTAGAAATTAAGTCAGATATGTGTGTTTTTTTTTGTTGGAAAACAATCCTGACCTTCTTCCTGTACATGCAGTCACAAAGTGACACCAGTACACTACGTACAGGATCTTCCTGTGGCATCACAACTAGTCATACTTACAAAACGGTGAAAACGCTTTTCAAAATGATTTCTTTTCACATGACGTGGTATTTTAAGTTTATGGTATTTAAATCAAAAATTCAAAACTGGAAAACAGATTAGTGAATAATGCAAAGTTGTCACTAGGGCCTGTGGTAATAGTTGGAAAAGTGTGAATTACATCTGTTTTCACAAAAAACAAAATATTTTACATTTTGAGAAGTCAACAAAATGTCAAATTACATGTATGCTTCTATTTTTAATTATTTGATAAACCTAAGAAAAGTAGGAAACAGGCCCTGGTTCGACTACATGCATTGTCATTGAATGACTCAGTTGCAGATCCAATCCAAAAGCTATCACCAATATCTGTTTTTTTTTCTTGACACATGTTCACAGATATCATCTTTTGAGATATATATAATACACAACTCTTAGGCTTCTTATGAAAAGGGTGACGCAAAACCTTTTCATGAATTCAGCTAAAATTGTGGAATTAAAAAATATAAATATAAAAATTGTTTAGCCTTTAGAACTATCATACAAATCAAAACCAGTCTGTCTAATACACGTGGGGCAATATAAAAACTTCGAGTAAAATAATGACATGGCAAGGAATTAAAAAAGACTATGTATACTATTATAATTATTAATTTTGTTTTCTTCTTAACTTACATACATTGTATGCTTCCAAAGGACACGTACTATTATATTAAAGTTTAAAATAAAAATTAAAAAGTACTGACAATATTTGAAATTGGGCTTATATGCGCATCACATTTTGTCTTACTTGAAGTTTCTACAGGTTTGATAATTAATACCATATTCCATACACCAGCATACACATACATTTAAATGATATCAAATGCAGCAAGTCGCGAGTGAAGATACACTTCTTTTGAGACACTTGTGAACATGTACAAAAAAATAATAAACTGTTACCAACAATGTGAACAAATATGCAGGAAAAAGGCTTTAACATAACACACTGAGTTACAAGTTGCACAGCACTCACAAAAAGAATGTGAATCTAGCATTTCAGATGGCGTGTACTTGCCTAGACAATAGACATACATGTCAAGTAGAACCAAATTGACACAAGTGGCATAGATTTGGCAGATATGTACATGTACCATGCCAATTTAAATGCCTTTAATGATCAGAATAATGTTTTGATTTACAAAAAAGTGAAAGTTTTAAAAAAGATTTAGAAGGAGTGAGGATAGTAAAAAGTACATCTTTGATCAGAATTCTGATAATTAATGCACTCTAGTTATATTTATATGCTGCTGGCAAAATAATTCTGTAAATTTGGAAACATAATACTTGGTATACATATTGTGTGCACATTTTCGACAACCATCAACAAATTTTTGACCAACAGGCCTTTTGAGAAACATGGACGGAAACTTCATATACAATGCTTGCCTTTGTTAGTCAGAAATGCATTTAATGGCTGTACATTGTGAGACCATGTGTACGGAATCGGACATGGAATACGTGGAATGTGCTTAAAATTGAAATATAATCACAACAAATTACTAAAAAAAGAAATGAACTGTCACACCCCTTGAGTATTCAAGTATTAAAAGAGGTAACCAGCTACTAGTTCTGAAATTAAAGGCTCAACACCCCCCCCCCCCCCCCCCCCTATCGATAATTCTTTGTAACTTGTTGTGCAAAATTTCATAAATCTTATGAAAGTTATGAACTTTGGCACAAATTCTCACTGAATTATGTTACGTTTAAAGGTTACATGATATTACAACCTACAAGTGTAACTTCATAAATGACTTTAACTGGTCCCAGTATAAAATCAATTCAAGGTGATCACCAATCTGTGTAACATCCAAAGAGCTGCTTTTAGTGAATGACGCTTCAACTTTGATATTCAGATCTATCTAGTGGCACTAATGTCACACACAATAGGGTATCGAATCCAACTCTTCCCCTTTATCCAGAATGCATCGTTTCCCCAGACAGCATATTAATGCTTGAAATATGCAGGCACAATTGATATTATGTAACAATTTTGGGGAGTACGGTGCGTTGTGATACATCCTGATGCCCCTTGTCAGCACCAGTCGGAGGAAGCTTGGACACTGCAGATGAACCATGGCGCTTATTCTTGGCAGAAGTGGTCCCATGGCTGTCTGCTGGAGGCTTTGGTAGGCGGCGTCGAAGCCAGGAATGTCGCAATGCCTGGCTGGGTGACATGCGACTGGACGGGTCCCACTCAAGACATCGCTTCAGGAAATCCAGGAACAGTGGATCATCGCAGCCCTTGAGCGCCTTGACAAGATCTTTACTTCCGGGAGGACCCCGGACCTTCCCACGGCGTGATCGACCACCGTTCAGGACAATGGTGCCATCTGGTAGCGTCGTCTGGGTGCAGTACCTCGGCTGGCCCTTGGAGTTGATGAAATTCTTGGCGCGCTTTGACGTGTCAATCAGATTCTGCGTTGGCATCCCCATCAGCTCGATCATGCACGCCAGCTGGTCTCCTTCATCCTCGCCAGGCAGCAGGGGATATCCGGTCAGAAGCTCGGCCAAGATACAGCCTAAGCTCCACATGTCGATGGGCATGCCGTACTTCCCACCGAGGATCACTTCGGGGGCCCGGTAGAAGCGACTCTGGATGTAGGTGTAGATCCGCTGGTGCTCATAGCAACTTGAACCAAAGTCAATGACCTTGATTCCACTCCTTCCCTGCTGCTTCAGGAGGATGTTCTCTGGCTTCAGATCACAGTGGATGATCTTGTTACGATGCAACGCATCCAGGCACTGCAGAAGGGAATGCGCAAACTTCCTCACTAGCTGCAAACTGAAGCCCTGGAACTTGTTCTTCTTGATGAGTTCATACAGATTCATGCTCAGAAGTTCAAACGTGATGCATATGTGATTCCTGAATGTGAAACTCTCAAATATATGAATGAGGTTCATGTTATTGTCTTTGTCCTGTTTACGCAAGTGTTCTAAGATTCGGATCTCTTCTTGAGCTTGTCGATGGAACCGCTTTTCATTGCGCACCATTTTGACAGCAATATGCTGATTTGTTTTGTGATCATACGCTTTCACAACCTGTCCAAAGCTACCCTTTCCAAGGATTTTCAACACTTCATATCGGTATGCAACGTGATCATGTTGAACATGAATGTACGATCCTTGATCATCGTCGTACCCACAATTGCTCGCTCCACCGATAACACCAGGCCGCTTCTTCGCATTCGGTCCCACAAAGTAAATGTGAGGATAGTTGAATATTTCATGATGTTCATATGTTGTAAGTTTATGCATGTACAATTTCATGCTTTCCTCTGGTGTCATCGGTAATGGACGGCCTTTTGCTGAACCCTGTTTCGATCCATCACTGGTCGGTCTCTTCACGTCTGGCAGTGTGTTTCCATCATGAGCAATATGCCCATTCGCTATCACTTTATTCTGCACTTGCCTCTTGTAATTGTGATTATCGTCCGTTTCAAACAGTTGCGTTACTTGCAATCCGGTGGGTACATTTTCGTTGGTTTTCTTCGCCGCCCCGAGCGTGTGGCCGTGGCTCTTGATCGGGGGTAACTCGACGTGGGAGCCATGCCCGTGGTTTGCCCGTGCGGTCGAGTCCGCAAGATGGGGATACAGCGACGTGGTGGCGGCATCTCCCTGTGTCAATGATCGCGTCCTAGACGCCTGTAAATTAGGCTTTCTTGCAATTGCGTCCACCATCGAATCTACCATTTCGTTCTACTTAAAAGAAAGTTACAAATTTCTCACTTTGTGGTGTCCAAAATCCATTATAATGTCATTTTTTTAACGCGATGGTTTCACTTCTGCGCGGCTTCCAATATGGCTGAACTTTAGCTGGGGAAGCGACACCATGGAATGTGCCCTTTGTTGCTATAGTGATTCACTGGGGCTCGCTTGTTTACAACGTCACTATTCACATGACGTTTCTTGCCAACTATAGTCCACATGACTGCTACGCACCAATCACAAAGTCGTGCAACTATATTTGCATAACAAATGAAAGAAGAACCTCTTTGCTCAATGGATCAGACTCTCTGTAGGGAATGTTTTGACAGTTGTATTGGCAATACAAAAATGTTAGAGAATTATTGGTGAAAGCAAGGAAGTTATGTTATATTTCTTTGATAATGTTAGTTCGCTTGTTCCCTGACCCTGCTCATAGTTTTGAAAATAACTATAGTATCAGTAGGCCTATATCAATTCCATTATGTTTGTAATATTACATGATTCAGTATTTTCTTGTATTATATATTTGTAATAACAAATATTGTTCTTAAAGTATTTTCAATATTTGTACTAAGTACTGTTGAAAAAAATGAACGTCCTTATCTACAAATTAAATACAAACTATTTTTGTTCGGTTTCTAAATAGAGGGGTGTTAAATTATATCAAATTGTTACTGATATATGATTCCTAATACCGTCAATTTGTGTTTTTACCGGGAAGATTATTTTGTATTCCACATTTGCTTTGACGATTTCAGTCGGATGAGGATAATAACAGTATTATATTTTATACAACTTTCATAATGTATTTTAATTAAAAATTAACAATCACATAATTGTCCAACTTTTTTTTTATGGCGGGGGATCGATTTTGTTTTTGTCGAGTATTTTTTGTTTTGTTTATATAGCCTGTATATGTGTAACTAAGGAGTAATAAGTCTAACTATCACTGATATTATATCAGGTTATAATGATAAAGAATTGAAAAAAGATAAGATCTCAAGCCTGGCAGTCTGCCACGGGAGGGGGGTTGGGGGAGGGGGAAGGGGATGTAAGCCCAATCAATAATCACATCATGCCAACCCGGGTAACACAATGTTGGCGCGATCGACTTTGTGAATTAATACATTGAAAATGGAAAACACAATTTCAAGTAATTCTATGCCGGCTACTTTTTGTGTGACTAAAAGTATATATATTTGTTTGTGTCAATACACCCAACTACATCATGTGAGCTTGCATAGCCACAGTTTTTCCACAATATTTTAGTTGACATTAGTTTTTTGGGGGGGTTAAATAAATCCTGAGTATATACCCGTGTCATTCATAAAGTAATAAGGTAAAGATTCTCATGACAAACTATAAACTATTCCAAAGCTAAGGCGACATTGAAGGGGACATTGACCTGTCCCGGAGGTCCTTCCATGCAGTCTGTTGACACTTGACGTTGTACTTGGTCACGGTCAGTGCACTGTAAGTAAGATTAATGCTGGACAGGCGTTGACAATGACCTTCCGGCTTTTTGACTATATCTAGCGTTTGAAGCAGGAAATCTTACTGGAGTATTATCATACTCTTGACCAAGACTCGGATCAATAAATGTTCTTAAAATCATTGTACTTTTGTTACTAGACATCAGACAGGACGACAAAGACCCGGAACAGGGTGGTGGTGGTTGGTGGGGGGGGGGGGGGGGGGGGGGGGGGGGGGGTATAAGCCTTCTTTATCTATACTTCTTATCTATACTTCTGCCTATATTTATATGGGGCCCAATTATAGGGGGAGGCCCGGGGGAGGGGTTAAATCTCTATACAAGTTGCACTTTTTTTATACGCGAACTCCGGATACATAGTCTAATGCATGCAATAAGACGATAACCAATCAACATTCAGTCCAAAAAAACACCTAAAAAGCAATACATAATCCCGCCATCAATCTATCGAAGGCTAATACTAGTCTACCATCGATATAATTATTGTATGTGTATAAAACAAGTTTCAAGAGTAAACAAGTAAATATGTAATTTTCAATAATCCCATTTTCCCTGGTAATACATGCAACTTGGATAGATCAGTGCAATGACATGGCGAATATACCATGAATCGATACTTGAAATACAGGAGGTGGGAGGGCGAACAAAGTTCTTACCTTTTTACCTGATTTACCATGTTATTTTTTAACATTTCATTATTGCCATCAATCACTACCACCCCTTCTGCTTTGCCTCAGCTAGGTGGTCATTACGTCACATGTGTCATCATCATGCTCAAGACTGCCCTCTATTGTTTAAAGCAGTATAATACTCATAATACTTCTCATCGATAAAATTATACCGATGGCATCACGGATAGCTAAGATCGTGTAATATGACTGTATTGTTAGATTCTGATCGTCGTCGTCGTCGTCATCATCATCATCATCATCATCATCGTCGTCGTCGTCGTCGTCATCATCATCATCATCATCATCATCATCATCATCATCATCATCATCATCATCACCACCACCACCACCACCATCACTATATTTCTGATATTAAGATCGTGTAATATGTATTGTTAGATTCTGATCGTCGTCATCATCATCATCATCATCATCATCATCATCATCATCATCATCATCATCATCATCATCATCATCACATCATCATCATCATCATCATCACCACCACCACCACCACCACCACCACCACCACCACCACCACCACCACCACCACCACCCACCATCACTATATTTCTGATATTTAGGCAGTCTATAATGCATTATTCATATTCAGTCTCGAGTGTACAATACAACATTAGGTAAATTACAAAATAGATTTCAATATAACTTCATTTATTTTATAAAGAATACCTTGTGTTATCATTTTCTCACCGCATTTCCTTATAGCATAATAATAATAGTAATAATAGAACAAGCTCATCAAACCGGCCAAAAATTAATCACAGGTAAATATCAGCCAGTAGTTGAAAAGGAAGAGAAACTGAATAAAATATTTTTAAAGAAGGATATTTCAAAAGAAATTGAGATAAACGCTAGTTAGTGAAAAAATGACACGAGGAATTTGGGCCTTTGGTGATAATATAACGAATATGTACATTTTTAAATATTGCAAACATTGTTGTGCACAATTTGTTACATTTGACACAATGTAAATGGATGAATACAGATAAATTAGATTGGTGGTTATAAGTTAAATGAAATAAATATAAAGGGCTTGTAATTTTCAAAAGCTTTTTACCCGATATGGTGGAAAATTTCAAAAAAAATGTTCTTGCATCAAAACTGCATCATAATTCTACAGTCTTTCTGTCATCACTGAAACATGTTACTAGTAACCTATTCCCTTCAAAATCCCCATTGACTTTGTACATACCCCATCAGGTTCTCCGCTCTTTGGCAAGGACGCTTACTCTGATTACTCTGATGCGAGTTCAGACTCGAGTTATTCAACTGAAATATAACTTCTTTTTTTTGGTGTAGCATTCATTCAAAATTTGTTGAATATGCACACATTAGTTGCATACTAGAGTTCAAAACTGCTAGATAATTTTCTTACATTATGTAAGAAGGAAGTCCTACAAACAAACAATTTTTATTATCAACTAGAATATTACATTTGCAGCAGATGATGAAACTACAAATGTTCAGCAAATTATTATCTAGCATAGTTTATGTGTATTACCTCATTGTAAAATGTCTCTGCCGTATCCTTATGATTATACATTACTCAAATACGACTTGCAATTATACTCATAATTGAATACATCAAACAAAGTTTATTTCTGTCTTTTATATTGATTTAAACATTATAAATTGTCATTCAGTCATTCGATGTGACCCGCTATAGCAAAACCCTGCACTTGTCGGTAAAAATGAAAATGCAGATTTCCATACCATTAGAAAGGCCTCATCACAAGCTTTCATTTGATGTTTTGTTCTAACAAATTGGTCAACAATTGGCAAAGATAGGATTGTTTTTAATTTTACAATCATAAGTCTTTTACACACATTATGTGAACTTGAAATGCCCATTTCTTCAAAACATGAATTACCGACAAGTGCAGGGTTTTGCTATAGCAAAATTTGTCGCTGAACTTGAAAAATAATCCTTTGAATAGATACACTCGATATCGAGTTGGATTTCAGCTTATTACTAGATTATTACCAGTGTCAATTTTGTTTTTCAATTTTGGTGGAATTGGTACTATTGATGGAACCCACATTTGTTACACTTATAAACTTGATTGAAAAAGAGCAACCGGTGCTCTTACCGACTGAGCTATAGAAAACCCTAGTATGGCGTTCGTCCCTGAAACCCCTTAATTTTCATTGCTCGTGTGGTCAGAAGCTATTATAAACCTGACATAAACCCGAAGGATAGAAATCAACCTGGGGATATATGCGAGGGATCACCAAAGTGATGCTTGGTTACAATATAAACTTGGTTACAATTCTGATCCATACTTGCGTTAGTTCATTTAAAAATAAATAAGACACAACTATGACTACAAATTCAATCCAAAATACAGGCAAGTATTGATACAAGGCCCCTTTTCCCGTCCTTTTCAAAAGAATTTAAAAAGAAGACGCAATCCACATATGTAAAGGCATTTCTAAAACAGATGCACAGTATTCTTTCTTCACGGTTCCTATATAAAACATTCTGCAACTCTTTTTACTGGATATGAAATTTTGGGTGATGAATATCTCTTCAAAATCACAATGAATTATCCGTTTATTTTAGGTTGTTATTTCTGCCAATAGATGCCCGCTAGAAAGATATATGGGCAACTCCATGAAAAATGTTACCCGAGGATGGAAAAATGAAACTCATGGGACAGCCTTGTTAACTACTGGATAGTAATGAGGAAGGACCATATTTTGATGACTAAAGGAAAAAAGTTTGAAATTCAATGCAGAAATTTTTTTTTTTGGCCATTGAAGTTGAGACAAAAATTATATGTATTACCCCTAAAATGATGAAATTTGCATCCGTTGTTTGTGAAATAAAATGTTAAAATATGGATTACTTCAGAACAATAATTCTACTTCTAATATCTTGTTTATGTTTTGTTTTAACATCATCGAAAAGGAAATTGTGTAAAAATCTTTACTTTTTGAAAACTGTTATTGGATAAAATCTTGATTCTTACAACATTGATGTGTAATGTCCGTGACGTTTTAGATATAAAAGTTTTTGTAGAAGCAGAAGTCCTAATTCAATTTAATTTAAAATTAATTTGCAAAGCTAGAATGTGATATCATAAAGTATATCAAGAGCATTTACTAAAATATTTGATGGTTTGTCCAGAATGGCGTCACGGACATTACGTTACGGCTGCGTCACGGACATTACATACACAGTGAAAAGTATAAAAAAGCAGAGCTAAACATTTTCAAGCATTATTTTCTTATGTAAATCTCTTATTTTAGCCAAGAAATAAGATAATCCCAAGTAACAGGGGGACTACTACCATGACTACCTTCTTGGTACAAGTTTTTAAAAATTGTATCGTTAATCAGATAGTAAACTTTGAGTCAGTACTCTGAACTATTTATAAAACTAAATTCCTTGCTCAATTTGAACATGCATGTCTCAATAATCAATAAAGACTTGACTATAACTTACTGGGAGGAGAAATAGATGGTTAAATCTCATATAGTATGATCAAATTGCAAAAATTATACTCTTAGTCCATGATTTTCCATGTGTTATGCACATGATGTTCACAACTTTTTTTATATTTTACATTTTTTTTGCACAAAACAGCATTGTACCTCATCAAAAATGTATAATATTGTTTAAAATAGTTGAACATTTGGGTTACTGCACATTCTTTTGAAAAATTTCAAATTTTACAATAATTGTGGAAAAAATTATTGCTATTTTTAAAATAATTTTTTGCTAATTAAAAACAAAACTGAAATATAATTTTTTTCCTCAAAACTGTTTGATTACATATCAAATGTACAATTAAAAAAGTTTCATGCACAATGGAGCATTTTTTGCGGGTTATTTCCGAGTATAGAGAAAGTGGACAAAAGTGTAATGTCCGTGACGCTAAAAATGTAATGTCCGTGACGCAACGTTCTGTTGTCTAGATCACATATGCCTGGCCCGTTTCGCAAAAAACCACTTGGATTCAATTCATCATTGCCTTGTCTATAATTTAGTACCTAAATCACCTTTGTGAGGTCAAAGAACTCACAGACTTTTGCAAAGATGTATATGGATGCAAAAAGTCATGTCCAAAACATGTAATGTCCGTGACGGCACACATTTTGCAGAATTACTCAGTAACGAATTGGATAAATGTTCTGAAACTTTTTTGAATACTTAACCAGGCTATTGATTTGTAATCAAAATAAAAGTTAGACATTAGTTACATGTATGAATTAGTAGTGGCATTGGAAAGTCATGAAAATTCTCTGATTTGTAATGTCCGTGACGCTTGAGTTGCCCATATATTATTTATTAGTCATATTGGGTTATTGTGTACCATGCTGTTGTGGTCTGCGGACATGGCATTGCACGCAATTATATGATTGATTGAAACTGACTGTAACTGGCTTTTTCATCAACGTTTAACCTGTTCCCATTAAAGGGGAATTCCACCCCAGAAATGTGATGTTTGCTATAAAATGAGGTGAATATGAGGAATCATGATCGAAAATCTGAGCCAAAACTGTAGAGCAATAAAAAAGTTATGACAGGATGAACTTTGCTCCGATTTTAGTATCGTTCGCAATTGCTATCGATCGTGACGTCACTTGCGAGCAGCAGCCATTTTGACTTCTACATGGAAATTTTAAAAAAGTAAAATTTTCTTCATAACAAAGCAAATTTATGAGCTTACACATTCCAACAAGGTTGGTCCATCGATATTCTTCTATGAATTCGTGAAAACAAGCAGAGAAAAATTAATTTTTAGCAACGAAAATGAGAAATAAGTGTATTTTCATGTACTAAAGCCATGGCGAGTTGCTCGTGGATGATGTTGCATATGGCGGCAATTTTGAAACGATCGCTCATTACTACATGATGTTCAAATAGGTATAACTCCCGTGTTTCTTGTCTGAATTTGATCAAATTTTCACCAATTATTCCTCTTGTTCTGCTTATTCAAATACCGAATGGTTTTATCAGGCCCGGAATACCCCTTTAAGATTCTATATTACAGACTTTGTACATAGCCCACCTGGTTCCGGTAGGCAAGGGGCTAATATAACAGTATACCTATATCCACCCAACATGGGTAAGAAAGATAGAACGGTGACTTTGATGCATAAAGAAGGGGATGAATTACAAAATAAAAGCAGCAAAGCAAAAGGCGATGTGTAAGTAGGATGAACCGGCTGAATTATTCCTTGGCGATGTATCGTCAATTCTTTCCCGAATCTTCCTTCAAGGCGACCGTTTTGTTGAAGACCAGCTGAAACAAAGAGAACACAAAGAACAGGTCAAACTAATACAATATAAAAACATATTGATGTACAGTATTTGAGATATGATCACATATGAAGGGTTCATTATAAATTATAATAAAGTCTTAATCAGCCAAATTGAATCCCTTCAATTAATCTAGAAGTTACCAGTCATTTTACTTTCATGGTAAAATCAATTGCAGAATTTACAAATTAAGCCCGGCGCAGACAGAGCCGACTCGACCCGATCCGACTGCTTTTCAGCCTGATTAACTCAGTATGCGTTGCCTCAGGTCTCCGGTTTTCCCAGTTAAGAGCCAATCGGAGGTCATTCGAGGCCGATTTAACATCTCGGATCGGCTCCGACTGAGCGAAACTGACTCTAGCCTGACTGAAAACCAGTCGGATCGGGTCGAGTCGGCTCTGTCTGCGCCAGGCCTTAAACCACCAGGAACATTGATAGTATACAGCTTTATACTTAAATAAGTATGATAAAAAGTCCTGTATATTGCTATCAACATTTTCTGCTAAGAGTAACAATTAAACACAAATTTGCTAAAACAACACAAGGCATTTATCACCCCAAGTATGCTACACACAGTAGAAGTAAATAATTCCATGAACCCGTAGCACTGTACAGAGAGGGCTGAAGAAAAAAAATAAACACATTAAATCGGAAGATGAATTAAATAAATAATACCTTCTTATCTGTTGCATCTGTGTCGACTGAGAAGAAGCCTATTCTCTCAAACTGGAATTTATCATACACCTTTGCTCCTAAGACTGACCGGTCTATAAGGGCATCACTGATCACTTGCAGAGAATCCTGTAGCAAAGAATACACAACAATGACAACATATTCACTCAAGTACTCATCGATTGAATATCAGTTTATTTCCTACTCTATTTAAACTGGAAATTATCATAGACCCAGACATGAAAAGTACTGTTCATAAAAAACACTGAAAAACTTTCGAGAACTACTGCGAGGGAGCGAAGCGACCGAGCGGGGGGTGGGTGTGGGAGTGGGGTGTGCCCCTCCCACGGTAGGGAGATTTTTCAATTTTGGGGTTCAGAATCATGCAATCTGGTGCATTCTGTGGTGAGATTTTTAACCCTATTAATAAGAATCTGGAGTAAGAGGATTCTATTTAGCATAACACATACTAAAACAGGCTCTGGGTAAACATTTTTATCATTACCAGCAAGCAGAGAGGATTATTTGAAAGGGGGAAAAAAAAAGAAAAAAAAAAAATTGTTTTTGTTTGATTGGAGAAAAAGCAGAAATCTGCGGAAATGTGGACAATTTTCATGCCTGTAGACCATTACACCAGAGACTAACTTCTTCAAGAACCTCACTGACCACTGCCAGAACACCCAGTCAGAAAATAAATTGAGTAAACTCATTGATTTATAATTTTCAACTCTTTACTACCCTCTGCGACTCAATTGTTTTCATAAACCTTTGCTACAGACACTGATTGGTCGACAAGAGACTCATTGACCACACTCATCACAGAGAGTCCTGCAAGAAAATAAAAGTATATTCTAATACTCTCAACAACAAAACAAAACAAAAAAAATTGAAATTTATTGTCGACCTTAATTCCGTTGTCTGATCAGTTAATAAAAGCTTCTCTAACTATTTATTAATAACGAGTCCTCACAGAAATAATTATGATTATGATTATGATTATGATTATTATTCACCATATGCTATTCATATTGTAATGTATTTTTGTGATTCACACTCACTTTTCTTTCACACATATTCTAGGTTTGTGACACCATTTTGGTGGTAGTCTTATGAATAAAATAGCCTTGAACAACTTAACCTTATATGACAAAAACAAAAGGGCAGGTCATGATAGCGATGGCTTTGCACTATTTAGGCTGGAAGCGTGTCTCGGATTATGAATACACAAAGAGCATTATTTACAAAGGATTTGGAGCATAACTTCAGAGCAAAAGGACTTCCTGTCAATTCTTAAACTCAAACAATATACATAATACTGCAACATACCTTGAACATGATTTTCATTCAATATTCCCTTTTTTCAAAGATCCCTTGTGCAAATGGCTTAACTAAAAGGCAGGAAACCTATGTTCATCTAAGCAAGACATTAAAACAGATTTGAAAACATACATCAATGCTAGAAATGAACTTTTTTTCCCCTCATGGCCAAGTCAAGCAGAGTCAAGGTTTCTTAAGTTTTTAGTGGGCCGAAACCGTAATCTTGTGGCCCCAAACAAAAAAAATAGACAAATACTGTTATATTTTTGCTGCCTATTCGGGCAAGTCAAATATGGATTCATGAAATTTGGGTGGCCCAAAGCTAATTTTGTATTGGCCCCTGAGCTAGCGGCCGGTGCTAATTCAAGCCCTGAATACATGCATGAGTATAAAGTAAAGCAAGTATTGTACTCTCCAGTACAACCCCAACCCCAGTTGAGACGTGAAGGTACACACTTGAAGGAAATGTTGGAACTCTGCTGTTTGTAAATCAGCTAGTAAACGGGAATAATCATGATAAATGTGATTTGATCATGAAATGTGCAAACTGGAAGTTGACATCTTACCTTATTGCAGTCTGTGATAAAACCACCGGGCACCTCTTCAGGGTCCTCTGGGTTCTTATGCCTGAATCTGAACGGGAAATCAAATATATATTGAGATTGAATCATCGTACAATAATTCACTAACATTTCCAACCCAACTATTGACAATTAACACACCCGAAAGATAGCTTTGATTTTGTCCAGAACATCAATATAATTTGTGGATAGTTGTTGTAAATTTGTTGAGGATTATTTGGTTTTTGGTATGACATGCATTTTTGATAGGCTCCAACTTGAGCATCTCCCGAAGTGGCTGACCAACGATGCCCGCTGATAATAAAATAAAAGGTGCATAGAAGTAAACTATATATAGCCTAAAGTGTAAACTTGCAGTAATAAAGGCCTGGTCACATATCACCGGATAGCGTAAACTGATGCCCGAAGGAGAGTAACATTTTCAATCCTTTTGTCTCCATTCATATGCGTTTCTTGTCCGTTCCTTGTCAGGCAATGCACGTTGTTCTATCCGGCGGAATGTTTGGTGCATGAAGCAATGGAAACAACTTTTACCACCGGATAATTTTATTTCATAAATGTTCTATTCGTTGGGCATGCGTTTACGCTTTCCGGTGATATGTGACCGGGCCTTTAAGAATATACTCAACAATAACAAAGATTTTCTAAAAGTACACGCTACAATTTATACTTATGATACGCTATGAATTAATCTTTCTTGATAATTGAATAAAAGCCTGGCCTCGACTTGGAGATTTCACTTTCACTAGCACCTTTATGCCTACGAAAGAGAAACAAAATAATATAAATAATACCGAGTACTTACAGCCTCTCGTAGATGCGGACCTCGCAGGTGAGTGGGTCCGAGACCCAGTGGATGAAGGCCTTGGGTTTGCTGGTCTCCTCCACGGGGGTCATCCTGGCCTTCAGCTCCGTCACCTCTCCCCTCTTATCACACACCACAGACTCCACACTCAACACATGGCCCGTGTACTTGAGACCGACTGGCTGGTCCGGGGTCAGGCGGCGGTAACCCTTCTCTGCTTTCTGTAAGAGGACAAACAATTAAAGGACCATTTGTCAGCTCACCTCTTGTTGGTTCTCCTAGTTCCTTCTATCAAACTTTTATCAAATCCATTTTGCAAAATTAGTAGTTGCTCTGCTTGGCAATCTCAGGCAAGCTTTTATTATTTGCTTATTTATTTGTTTTGTTTATTTTATCTTAGCACGGTGGCACACTTAAGTCATATAGCCGGTATTTCAGCATGTTCATCAATAAGGTTAAGCTTAGCTTTTGAATACATCAATTACAAACATTTCTATAATGGAAGCACCATATGTGTGAGATACTGACCTGCTGGAAGTCCGTTCTCTCAATGTAGACCACCGAGTTGAAGGGTACGGAGTGTGTTCCTTTACTGGAGTCATGGGGGATGTTGGGAACATCTAGGGACCGTGCCTGGGGAAAAAGGAAGAAAGTTTGATATATAAGCATTGAACAAAAATATGTGATTTACAGAGAGTGTCCCTTTACTTGGGTCATGGTGGATGTTGGGCACATCAAGGGACAGTGCCTGGGGGGAAAGAAATAAAGATAACAGCAGATAAAAGTTTATTTTATCATAAAACAAAAATATGTGACTTACAGAGTGATTTACAGAGAGAACACTATTTTTGATTTTGCAGATTGTGTTTCTTTACTTGGTGGATGTTGAGAACATCAAGGGACCGTGACTAGGGGGGAAACAAAGAAAGTTTGAGCACTGGTAAAAACTTACGAAGAAAGCAGGTAAAAACTCATCATTGTACAAAAATATGGAATTTACAGAGTGTGTTCCTTTACTGGGGTCATGGGGGATGTTGGGGACATCTAGGGTCCATGCCTGGTGGGAAAGAAGACAGATCATGTACACTTTGATTTCATAAAGAAATTATGAAGAAACTGCTGAAAATCTATTTCAGTATTGAACAAAAATGTCACTTATGTACATAGTTATATCTCCAATCTCCATTCATGTTTATTATGTTATAACACATTTCGTTTTAAATCATAGGGTTGCTGTACCTAAAACTAAAATCTAACACAAAAAATAGCTTGCACTATTCAATCTTCAATTATGCCAAATTTAACACAAATATAATGTATTAATCAAAATATATTATTGTTTTAAAGGCCTGCTTTTGAAAAGGTAACTGTACAGTTGAGGAGAAGTGATTTTTTTGTAAATTTTTGAGGGCGTTTTTTTTTTTTAAAGTCCACACATTCTACAATCAATGAAAATGTCATCTGTAATATGTTTTTCTTATACATTACAATTGCTGTATAATGAGCTTGAAAAGGTGTGTCAAATTGCAGGGATTAATCTTCACTATATAAAAATGGTATGAAAGAACAAATCATACAGTCAGGAATACAGTCAAATCTGTGTATAGTGATTACAAGTGGCCACTGTAGAGAGGTGACCTCTATATCAAGCATTGAAATTGGCAACAACAAAGAACAGGATGTTCTGCATACACCTGCAAAGCTTCAGCATAATCCAATAAGTCCTTATTTGTTAGATTTATTGATTTTCAATATGACATTTTTTGTTATAGGTGCACAGATTTGTGCAGATCATGGATCAGTGCACTTGACTGCACACTGAATAGTTTTTATTTCTTTGGCACCTGTTTTCTCTCTTTAAATCATGAAAATAGTTTTTGTGGAGGTTCTAAACCTCTTGAGGTGGGGGGTCAAAAATATTAAAGGGGACCACCAGGCAAAGAACAGCACATAAGTATATGTTTTGGTACCGTTTTGTGATATCAAATAGATACCCAACATTTTGCAAAGGGTTGTGTAAATTCACAAACAAAGCAATAAATTACCACCACTTATGGAACCACTATTATTTCCTGGTTCCGTACGGGCCAAACATTTGCGAGTGCGCCAATGCTATTCACGCGTACGTTTGGAGACAGTAGAATCCCGGACGATTTGTTCGCTCTGGTCATAGTAGTCTCGTACATGCAGACCCATGCTTTAGAATGGTGATGCGTTTTCCAATTAGATTTTGTTTCTTTCTGGAAACATATTTTTGTGAACTTGTTGATGGAATGGACTACTAAAGATGTTACCTTTCATGTATAATAATATTATTTTTGGGTGGTGGTACCCTTTAAGGCAACAGGGTTCAGCACAATTCAGCAAGTCATTCTTTTTTAGTTTTATTGATTTTAACTGACATTCTTGTTATATTATATGCACAGGTTTGTGAAGATCATGAATCGAAAGCACTCGACTGCACTCAGACAGATTAGTTCCATTCTTTGACACCTGTTTGCTAGCTCAGCTTTTAAATCATGAAAATAGTTTGTGAGGTTCTACACTTGTTGAGGGTCAACAATTGTAAAGCACAGGTTCAAATAATAAATGATCTTTTCAGACATGTAATATTGATGTAGGGCTCTAGCCATTGGTCAAATGATTTAGATGGTTGACCATGTTATGGCCTTAAATGCAATGCACTCTACTCTAATCAAAGCAGGGCTCGACCTCGGGGGGGGGGGGGGGGGGGGGGGGGTGGGGGGGGCAGACTAAAACTACAAAATACATAGACTTGGAGCTACCAAAGACCTACGGAAACCCTCAAAAAGGCTAAAATGGTGGTCCAAGGAGCCGAACTAGAAGAAGAATAATGGACTTGGCGCTACTCAACTACCTAGCCAAGTCATTCCGGGGGTCTACGGAGCGGCAATTTTTGAAAATCAGGTATCTTTAGAGCTGAGATCGGGTGTGAAAACGGGGTTCTTTTAAGCGGCACATACCAGTCTTACATTATACATGAGTGCCCCCCCCCCCCCCCCCCCCCCCGGGAGCTCGACACTAGCACTTGCCTGATTGCCCAGGGCAAGTACAAATTAACGTCTGGCAATTACAATTTTTATCAAATATCTGGTTTGGTTGCCTGATCGGGCAACTAATATTTCTGTTCAACTATAAGAGGGGAAAAAAAAAAAAAAAAAAAAAAAAAAAAAAAAAAAAAAAAAAAAAAAAAATCAAATTTCTTATGTGTAAATTACATACATTTAGAAGTATTAAGCTGCGTTTCCATTGGAGCGAATTTCCGCCGCGAACATTCGCACGGATCAAATCAGTGTTATTCATATATTATTCCTATATATTATTCCTATTACATGGCGAATATTCGCAAGCGAATTTGTTTAAATCGCTCCTCAGAGCGAACTTATCAATAATTCGCTGCGAAAAAAAAAATTTGCCACGGAAATTCGCTCTAATGGAAACTCAGCTTTAAGCGGACAAGTGCAATTGAACATTGATAATTTTACTTGCCCAAATGGAAAAGTAGAGAACAAAAGTTAGTAGGGAGGCTTGTCTTAAGGTAGGAAAACGCAATCCACTGAGTTAGTAGAGAAGTGTCTTAACCTTTCAATACTTTTCAATCCTAAAACTAAACAAGACTCATTGGTAGCCTAAGATAGAGCTCAAGTTTGAGTTTAGGATTCGATTTAGGTTTGATGCGGAGCTGTGAGGGTAAACAACTTGGGGTAATCACCAATCTTATAATAAACTGTCAAACCTGTCTTAGTAGCCACCTGTCTATAGCAACCAACCTGCCTATAGTCGCCACCAAAAGTGTTCCCCTGCAGAGAAAATCTGTGTAATGGAACCTGTCTGTAGAGGTCACCCATCTACAGTGGCCACTATTCTTGCCGCCCATACGTGGTCACTAGGCCTGGGATAAATATCTGAATATTCTAATAATTTATTCTAATAAATAGCTAAACAGCTGTTGGTATTTGAATATTACTTTTTACTATCCGGATTTCCGAATACTAAAAATTAAAATTAAAACAAGTTTAATATATGTTTTTATATATGTTTATTTTTTTAATAGACATGTTTTATGTTTTATGTATATTTTAATTATCTTTTATATAAATATTTAAACATGTGATTGAATTTAAGAATTATCACTAGAATTTTTAGTGTTCGGTTTTGTAGTGTTTTGTCATATATTATATTTAAAACAATCCACATCAATATTTAATAGTAAGAGTATATAAAATCTCCATTACTTTTTGTTGTTGTATTTACAAATGATTCGGATATCCGGTTTATCAGAGTACCTTTCTAATTCTAGTCAAATATTCCAATAGCAAAAAAGGTTTTCGTCTCAGGCCTAGTGGTCACTATACACAGGTTTGACCATACCTTTGAATCTGTGAAGTTCGAGATGGTGACTTTGATGGGGTTGAGAACTGCCATGACCCTTGTGGCTGTGTTGTTGAGAACCTCCCTCACACACGCATCCAGCATGCCAGGGTCAAAGGTCACTAGGGACATCGTCACTCCAATCTGCAAAAAACAAACAATAAATCAATATAATGTCAGCTCACAAAAGAAAATAAACTTTGAGTTTAATAATGCCTATGAAAAACAAAACTGCCAACACAAGAAACAAGGTTAGCACACTGAATGTTGTCATAATTATTGAAAGTTTTCCTTCAGGCAACAGAAGAATGAAATAGGTTTTGATTTCTTGAGTGACTCCCTAATTTATATGGAGATATTTATGATTGAAATAAAAGTATTATGGAATGCTTTTCGATTGTAGGCTAAATCAATGGGCAGTATATGATACAATCTACATCAATGTTCATGCTTTTACAAGGTAAACAGTGTTAATTTTCTATGAAATTATCATATACCTCATTGAGGAGAATCTTACAATGACATTTTTATATGAATGAAGTCTCAAATATAATTTTGGAAAATTCTTATGAAGTTTAATAGTGGATCACTTAAAAAACTTGTGGCTGTGACTCACCTTTGCACAGAACATGTTGATGGCTTCTGGAGGGAATCCTCGTCTGCGCAGAGCTGTGAGGGTGAACAACCTGGGGTCATCCCAGTCCCTGAAAACAACCAAAGGAACAAAGAAGCGTAAGATAGAGCTCGAGTTTGAGTTTAGGATTAGAGTTAGGATTTGAGTTCGGTTCTGTGGAGGGATGTGAGGGTTAACAAACTTTGGGTCTTCCCAGTCACTGATAACAACACAAGGAACAAATTAAACGCCCGAGATAGAGCTCAAGTTTGAGTTTAGGATTAGAGTTAGGTTCTGTGCAGAGCTGTGGGAGTGAACAACCTGGGGTCAGAGCAGTCCCTAGGAACAAAAGATGCCTAAAGATAGAACTCAAGTTTGAGTTAACTTAAGGATTAAAGCTACATTTAGATTTAGGTTCTCTGTAGAACTGCGAGAATGATTTACGTAGGATGGTTCACTATGACAATATGTTTTTTCCGTTTCCTATCCGATCAATATGCGGCGAAACGGTCAGTATCTAGCAAATTTTGAAGTTCCATGACGTTTAGTTTCACGCGAAATTGAGCCAAATTTAAAGTATCCTACTAGTCCGCATCATTTAATTTCCTGCCAGTATTCTGCTAGTACCTTCCGGATTTCAAACGGATAGGAAACAGGAGATACGCTATAGTGAGACTAGGCTGTAAGCAGATCATAACAAGAACATTAAATCTAAAATATATAATAGCTACAAGAAAGTTTGTTGGCATATTTTTAATTTTTCTAAAGAATTAAGTACCTTAGACAAAGCTGTGGCGACAATTACCCAATGGATACATTTACAAGAGCTCTGATAGCTTACCTGACAATTCCCTCAGTAATGAGCTTGCCAATTTTCCTCTTGGACACCACTGTATAGTGCATGTTGAGCCTTCCATACTCCCACTGCACTGGGCAGTATGCATCTAGGGCATTGCAGAGCCAGTAGTAGGAGGACCGCCTGAAATACAAATCAAAATGTACACATTCTATAATGAATATGTTGCCACTAGAAATAAAAAAGAACACAATAACAATGATCATAAGAATAAACAATATCAAACATATTAATCCCACTAAACACAAACAAACTAACAAACTATCAAACTAAAGCAAGACATGCACATTTAAAGTACTTGGTACAGTTCAGATACTTAATTCTTTGTCGGATTGCATTGGATAGTGTTGTGGACAGTGGGCTTCAGAGAGATTTGAACATGTTTCATGGCTATTACTGCAATAATTAGAATGGTAGTTCCTCTACTTTTCATTACAAAATTAATGGGAAGCTTGGAAATAATACTGTTGTTTTTCACCGCGCCACAATAATTTTTGTCTTCCTCTAGAAATATAAACTACAAAGCCGTTCAAAGTCAAGAAGTTTGCCAGACACTTTTTAGAATTCTTACCTTGACTGGAATTCCTTGGTACATAGCGAGTGTGTGATGTGTTCAATGGAATCACATAGACAATGTGTGTAGTCATACGTTGGGTAGATACACCTGAAACAAATAAAATAATATTATAAATCTGAATATAAAGGTATAAAAGCACCATTTCAAGACAATTAATAATGAGCATTTGACATGTTAACTGGTTAAAGAAGTTGACTAAAATCATGACCTCCCTGAGTACGTTTTCTTTTTTCCTTTCATTTGCCAAAATCAATGTGATTATAAATCTTAAATAGTTGATCAACTATCCTATCTAATTGGAAATAAAACAATTTTAAGTATGAAAGTGAAATATTTTCTATCTAATAGACAAATTTGGGTCAAATTATTTACTTAAAGGGGTAGTACAGTTTTGTAGAGCTTTAGTAACCAAAACCTGCACAATAACACTACAAACTAATAGTTATAACTCAACCTTGCTCGAAAGGTATAGAAAATTACAAACGACTTAGTAAAAAGCCTGTTATCATTCAAAAAGAGCCATTAAAACACAAGAGGGTGCTCTCTAAAAAAGCATTGGTTTCAACCATTTTTCATACAAAATTATGCATGTGATGTTTGTTGTAATAATGAATAAATAGAGAGATCATCAACAACTATTTAAAAACCTCTTTTGAAAATGTTTGAAAAAGTGTAAGCATTTTTTAAATAAAAAAAAAAATCATCTAATATATCTGGGCCCCATATTTATTACGATCATATATATTTATTGATATTTCAGCCGTTTCTGAACCGATTTTCATCAAATGAAGTTTATTCTGCCATTAAAATTGTACGCTCTTTCTAATTTTACGCTCAGTTTTTCATTATCTCACAAAAAAATTATTTTGTGCAGCACCCTCTATACAAAAACTGAACCGCTCCTTAAAATGTAAATCCATACAATACTCAATTTCCTTAAAAAACACAACAATTGTACTGCCTTGCGATGTGCACCAATGTAAAACTTTAGTCATTCTTTGTTCAGATGATTTTTGGGAGACATTTAAGTGATCCATTAACTTCATAGCCTTCCAGTACGTTTTACAATTCGATCAAAAATATCCCCATAATAAGGAGGACATTTGAAAAATTCAAAAATCTATTTCATCCTTCTATTTCCATAGGCCAAATGTTCTACAAGGTTACAAGAGAATTGTGGAAGTTCCAAGTGATTATGATTGCATTTGACAAAGTTAAAGGTGCACCTGTAAAGTGTCAGATATTGCCCAAAATGACATTTGAGACTTCAATCCTATACCAAAATCATTGTAAGATATGTCCGAATGATGTGTGAAAGTTTCATTGAAAAGGAACACTGCTTTCCTGGTTAAAAAGCGAAAATTTGCGTCAGCTTTTACAACTAATTACAGTATGACGTTTATGACCGTCTGTAGACACTCTTGAGCTGAATGATAGATATATTCAAACTAAAGGGGCATTTGAAAAGATCTAACCCTTTTTTATTATTCTCTTACCATAAGCTAAACAACACGGTGGTAGAAGAGAAATGTGGAAGCTCAAAGTAATTTTTGTGGAGTTAGACACTTTACAGGTGCACCTTTTAAAATAATGGATCACTTTTAAAGTGATATGACTATGACATACCACAGGTCCTTGCTCCTGTGATGCGGTGTGTACTTGATGCGGTATGCCACGGGGTCCTTCTTCCCCTCCTCCAGGACGGTCTTCATCCTCAGCGTCGCCTCCCCCTCCTCAAACTTACCCCTCTTCATGTCCTGTCAAACAAACAATACAAAACATAAACTGTTATGCAAATGTCTATTGTGTATTTGATGCGGTATGCCACAGGGTCCTTCTTCCCCTCCTCCAGGACGGTCTTCATCCTCAGCGTCGCCTCTCCCTCCTCAAACTTACCCCTCTTCATGTCCTGTCAAACAAACAATAACAAAACATAAACTGTTATGCAAATGTCTATTGTGTACTTGATGCTGTATGCCACGGGTCCTTCTTCCCCTCCTCCAGGACGGTCTTCATCCTCAGCGTCGCCTCCCCCTCCTCAAACTTACCCCTCTTCATGTCCTGTCAAACAAAACAATACACAACAAAACTGTTATGCAATTGTCTATTGAAAATACAACATATTAACCTTGGAAATTTGTAACACTCTATCTATTGCCTATCTGATCAGTATGACCTGATGTGACCTTTCATAAAAAATGTCTTCATCCTCAGCATTGCCTCTCCCTCCTAAAACTTACTCTTCTTCTTGTCCTATAAAACAAACAAAACAAAACAAAAACTATTATGTTAACATTTGTTGAAAATACAGATACTTTTCGAAGATGTGGAAACATTCTTATCCACAGCCTTTAACAACGTATGACCCGATGAGACCTTTCTGAAAATGTCCAACAGAAGTTTCAAATGGTTCTTCATAATATGGAATAACCACTCGTTGAATTGACAACATTGGGTTTGGCATACAAAAATGCATTCTTGATAGATACCACCTGAATATTTTCAGGACCAAAACTAGTATATCTCACCTCAAAGAGTCTGAGACTCTCATCTATGGGTCTGTCCCTCCAGGGTGAGTCCTGGACATTAAACCCCTTCAGATCCTCGGACTTCATGTGACACACATAAGCATCGCCCCTGGACAGAAAACAACAACAGAACATCAATTATATTATACAAGGTGTACTAATGATGAAGTCCTAAAGCAACAAGTGAAAAAGTACAAGTACATTATATTTGTGGAAATTAAAGATATACATATTTCATGTGACTCACATTTAAGCATCTCCCCAGAAAAGTGAGATCATTATTCAAACTGTGATATCTTAAAAACAGGTTTAATAGGAGTTCTGGTTGTGGGGTCAGACTTATTATATTTGATTGCGTTTCTTTTAAAATAAAACAAATCAATTGATCAAACAACATATCTCTTGATAAGCTCGAGAGCTGTTGGAAGTCGTCTGATGATAGCGACCGTAATTTGTATTATCCTATTCAATTGTGATATCTAAAAAATACAGGTTAAGAGTTCAGGTCATGTGGTCAGACTTAATTTGTTCTCGATAGCATGTCTATCAAGATAACATAGTTACTATTAACAAACCTCTTGATAAGCTCTACTGCCCAGTCATAGAGCTGTTGGAAGTTGTCTGATGCGTGTGTCACCTTGTACGGAGTGTAGCCCAGCCACCCCACCATGTTGAAGATCGCAGTGAAGAACTTCTCCTCCTCCTTCTCTGGGTTCGTGTCATCGTACCTCAAGAAGGTGATACCACCATGAGCCTGTGTTGAGAAAGACAACAATACACAGAAAAGGTCTGACATTTAAACCCCAAAAAATTGCTGTATTGGACAGTCAAACTTGTCTTAATAATGAAAACAAAATAGCATCAGGTCTCAAGTTGTTGCATGCCTTTGATACAAATGTCATTACTGCGGCCAGATGAATTGTACTGTAACATATGTGGCAAGAATAGATTCCTTTTATATAGAAAGTAGCTCGAGCCTATTAAACACCTGACAACATTTGGTTTCTAATTTTGTACAGCTCATGTTACAACTCTATGTATGAATTGTCTATTGGAAGTCCATTTTTATGGCATACAGCACTTTTCAGAGACTGAGATGTTTCTTACTGCAGGAAGCATTTTAAAGGGACTTAGTAACATTGTCCAAATCCTCAAAATCCAATTAGAATTCTAGCGGTTCCCTCATACCTTGTTGTATTCGTATTAACAATAAAAGCATGGGACAGGTTTCCGTTTTTAAAATTTCCATTTCATTCAAAAGATATTTACGATTGAAGTGTTCAGATGTTAAATTATCCACTGGATTGTAAAAACCATGTACAAAGCGAGTGGAATGAGTGAGTGAATATCACTTTGCATTTTTGCTCATAACTCGGCCATATAACGTCGATTTAACTTGAAATTTTCACACAGCACCCAGTGGACATATCAGATAACAACAATATACATTGTATCAACCACTCATCACTTTTTGCACATGTCAACAAAATTACTAGATCCCTTTAACACTAACCTTTGCATATCCAAAGTTGAAGTTGATGGCCTTTGCATGACCAATGTGAAGGATGCCGTTTGGTTCTGGTGGGAAACGTGTCCGTACCTGAAAATAGAATAGAAACAAACCCATTGAAAGATATTCCCACAAATAAAAAAACAAAAACACACAATACCCTTGCTGATCTCATTCTCAGTGTTAACAGGATCCAGTCACATTGTCCAAATCCACAAAACTTAAGTTCTAATTAAATTAGAACTCTAATGGTTCTCTCATACCTTGTTGAATTTGTATTACCAATAGAAGCATGGAACAGATTTTTTTTTTTTCTTCAAATTTCCCTTTCGATATAAAGACATTTAAGATTGAAGTGTTCGGATATTTAATTATCCACTGGAAAGTTACTGATACAAATGATGTTATTTCCCTTTACTGCATAATCTGAATATTGTTTCAAGCTCACCACTAGCACTTGCCCTATTGCCCGGTGCAAGTAAAATGTAATAAATGTCCTAGTTTGGTTGCCTGATTGGGCAAATAATTATTGCTCAACTATGAGAATAATGTAATTTCTTAGGTTTAAATCTCATCTACAAGTCAGTGGGCAAGTAAACTATCTGTTCGGGCAAGTAAAATTTGAAAAGTAATTATTTTACTTTCTCGAACGAGAAAGTAAGGAAAAAAATCACACAATCAGTTAGTGCAGAGGCTTGGTTATGGGTTAACTGCACAACAATCACAGAACAAGAGATTTAAACCACATACAAGGTAAACCTACAAGGGTGGGCCCCTGAGATATCTTGGCTTGGCATCTATGGAGAATTAGTCTTGTATCTACAGTAAATCAATTATAATTCTTAAAGGGATCTAGTGTCATTGTCAAAACCCCAAAAAAAGCTGGCGCTTCTCATATACCTCTTTGTATTCATATTAACAATGAAAGCATGGAACTGGTTTCAGTTTTCTGCATTAATCAGAGGACATTTTAGATCACAGAAATACAAATTTTACCACCACTTTGTCAGTTTTTGTACATTTCAACAAAGTTACTAGATCGCTTTTATGGTAAAAATATACAATGAATTCTTACTTGTCCTCCAGTGAGCTTGAGATGTTTCTGCATTAGTTCCATGGTCTTGGGAGTGATCACATAGCCATCTGTCTTGTAATTTTCACCTACGAAACAGTTCAGGGGAAAAAACAATATTGCAATGCATTACGGTTGTGAAGAAGGCAATATTTTGTGTTTCCTCATGAAAAACGGGTACCTGTACCAGTCAACTTCATGTGTTGTTGATTCCAGAATATATTGGTATTATAATAATCACAATACAAACAGTGGAAGAACCTCTCCATGGCTATATCAAAAGGAGAATATGGATCCATTCTTTTCTTCTTTATCATATGCACTTGATGGTTGTATGTATGATGGTTTAATAACGTGAGAATGAGGGAATGTTTGTTAGCAGGTGTATCGAATGTAATGCAGGTGTCATTTGTATGACACATGTCTTGACCCCCGGGAAAGGTGCGTCATTGTACCGATGTGCGTCACCCTTTTATGAACCATGACGCACCCTCCATCAGAAAAAGTGACTCACCATTAGGAAACATTGACGCATATTTGAGTCAAAATTGTGACGCACCATTTCATGAAAATGACCGACCATGACGCACGTCATTTTGCGCACCGGAAAGAAACCTCGCCAAATTACATGACGGTCCTATTGACGAACCTTGCGACGCACTCATGGTAAAGTGACTGACTATGACTCACACATGGGTCAGTGTTGTGACTGACCTTTTGCTTCTATGACGGTACTGTGCGTCATCAGTATGGGAGTACATGACGCACCTTTCCCGGGGGTCAAGAGGTGCGTCATACAAATGACACCTGCATAACTGCACATCCAATGTGTTGATTGAATGTAGTACAAGACTTGTAATCATCAGGGCTCATCAAATTGTTACAAAATATCATGTTAGACATTAGTCACACTGGCAAGAATGAGCCCAAACTGACACCAGACCGAATAAAGGTACACATTTCTTCTGCTTTGTTGGGCACAAAGGCTAAACTTGGGTTAGCAGTCAAACCAAAATTATTCAGTCTTCTATTCGCGCGTGCGTTTGGTTTGCATTCGGCTGAATAAAGAGTGACCGATATGACTCCGATAACACCTGAATAAAGCCCAACAAGAAACCGACAATTCTGAACTGACTTGGAACACAGCCCAAACATATCCCACCAGAATAAATACAGCATACATATCCCCGTCTGTCATTATTCTAGTGAATTTAGAGGCATGAGGATGATCATGTCACAGCCCCCAGCTTTCATTGCAGGAAAAAACATACATGAACCATTATTAAGTTCAGAATGCTGCTGTTGACAAATTTCTAGCCCTGGTCAGAATCTTGGAAGAGAGGAGGGGGACAAGGAGACCGCACCAAGTCTGGTTTAGAGAGTTGATTTACAGGAGAAACGAGCATAGGTTCTACGACCGACTGATCCAGGAACTGGAGAATGCATCTCCTTGAGACTTGTTCTGTGTTGAACCAGCAATGTTCATCAAAGTCCTGGCTATAGACTGACCACACAAATTAGTCTCTAAGACACCAACTCGAGGAAAGCGATCAAATCAAAGCCGTGACATTCATTGGGCACTGGAGAGGTTAGTTGGTTGATTGATTATTTGTTTATTACAGACGCATTCAATCGATTATGATTATTTACGTGAGGGACCGCCCTTTATCGTCACCATCTGATAGATGCTGTCAGGGTTCGAACCCGGGATGATAAGTGCGAAGAGTGGAGCTCTGACCACTAGACCAGAACACCTCTTCACAAGACTTACCATAGTCAAAGCTTTGCATTCAGACTCCCACATAATTCTACCTCCCTAAGTCCGCAAAGCCACCATTGACAAGTTTGTTGTAGACGTGGTAGAAACCTCAACGACATCGGATGAATGGAGGAGAGTTGCCAGTAGATTCTCCATGAAGTGGAACTTCCACCATTGTCTGGGAGCCCTTGACGGGAAACCATTGCTATCACCAAGTAAGACAACGCTGGATCTCAATACTTCAACTACAAAAGGTTCTTCTCTACTATTCTAGTCCTGGTGTCCTTATGTACCGTTGTCAGACTAAATTGGGGGGGGGGGGGGGGGGGGGCGCAAATTATTGAAGGAGTATATGTATTTTTAAATTTTTTTTTCCAAGATCTTCCCCTTATGTTTCTTATTGTATTTGTTAAATTATTGGGAGCATCCCTGTGTTGCTGGAGCAGGGTGGACTGTAGTAGAAAAAAAAGTACCATATCTCACCAGGTTTATAGAACAGCGGGTGATTCTAGTTCCTTTCCTTTGCGAGTAAGCCTTTTAATTTCAGACAAAGTTGCTAGATCCCTTTTAAGGTATTTCTGATTCGTAAATCAGATGCGGGGTGCCATCTTGCCAATGCCTTGCGCAAGGTGCGGAATGCACACTGGCTCAATGTTGTGCAGTGCGCAAAAGCTAGCGTAGTTCAAAATGGAGATTCATGGTTTTAGCATCCCCACACTTGACAAGCTTTAATAGCGATAGAATGTTTTATCTCACCAGGTTTATGGAACTTGACTGCATCCCCCATGAGCTGGTTGATGGTCTTGGGCTCGGCGGGCGATTCCAGTTCCTTCTCTGGCTCGGCCTTCTTCGTATCCTCCTTGGACTTCTGAGAAGACTTTCCCTTGGAGTCTCCTCCCGACTTCTCCTTCTTTCCATCCTGTATGTCACGTGAACACAGAATGGCAGAGGAGTTAAAGAAGATATCATCCTTCCCAATATATGCTACATAATGCATTAACCTTCTGACTGCCAAGTTAATTTGCAATAATCCACTTGAACCAGTTCCACTTTTATGATTAAAGGGTACCACCACCCAAAAATAATATTCTTATTATAGAAAGGTACCATCTTTAGTATTCCATTCCTTCAACAAGTTCACAAAAATATGTTTTCAGAAAAGAAAAAAAAATTGGAAAACGCATCACCATTCTCAACCATGCATTCATGCGGTCTGAATTGCGTAGACTATATGCGTGCAGAGCCAGAGCGCACTGTGCAGAGCGAATGAATCATCCGGGAATCTATTGACGTACGCGTGAAAGCATTGGCGCACTCGCAAATGCTTGGCCCGTATGGATCCAGGAAATAGCAGTGGTTCCGTAAGTGGTGGAAATTAATTGCTTTGTTTATGAATTACACAACCCTTTGCAAAATGTTGGGTGTCTATTTGATATCACAAAACGGTACCAAAACATATAATAATGTGTTGTCCTTTGCCTGGTGGTCCCCTTTAACTTACCCCCCATTGACCTAAAATTAATAGAAAAGACGTTCATCTTGCTAAAAAGTTGGAGTGTCTCATACAATTCATTCAAAACTTATGTAAAGTGTGCATTCAGGAACATATCACTAGATCTGATTTGATTAATATTATGCAGGTGTCATTTGTATGACGCACCTCTTGACCCCCGGGAAAGGCGTCATGGGTGCGTCATAAGTGTGTCATGGGTCCGCCATAAGTGCGTCATGGTCCGTCATTTCCCGGGGGTCAAGAGGTGCGTCATACAAATGACACCTGCATTATGATTTGAAACGCCCATGGAAATTAAATGGTTAATAAAGACCATCAATGTGGCTCATTTGAATAATAATAATCTCTTATTCATCATGCGCATATCACAAATGCCTTTATGAGCTGTAAGGAAATGGAAAGTCAAAGGCAATTTTTGTATATTATATCACCTAATTGGACCGAGCATGGTGGCTAAGCGGTTAGAGTGTCCGCCTCATGCACGGGAGGTCCCGGGTTCGAACCCAGACTGGGTCATACCAAAGACTTTTTAAATGGTACCTTCTGCCTTCTAGCCAGACACTCGGCATTTATAGAATGGAGAAGGGAAAGTTAATCACACGAGTTACCAGAGGACTGGCCCCCTTCTGTAACTTTCGCTACATTTAGTAGACGTGTGGTCTAGGGCTAATGAAACAGAGATAAGCGCCGCCTTATGTGCCAACATTGGTACGGGAAAGACTTTAACTTTTTTTTATATCACATAATTAACTTTAAATAACAATATCCACTACTACATATTACATTGGTGACTACCAAGATTGTGGAATAACGAATGTGGTGTGAGAAAAGAAACAGTACCATCATTTTGGTGACTCACCTTAACTGGTTTAGCCATGTCAGCCTCCGTCTTGGGCCCCAGTAATATGAGGACCTGCATGTCAACCTCACTCTTAATGGCCTTCCCATCGGCCCACTTCAGGGCCCTGCGTACTTCACCTGCACAATGGGAGATGCACACAGAGGAAAACTTCTTGATTTTTAATTTTATATTATATCCCTTCATAACCAACTAAGTAACCATAATCCATTAAAGGGATCTAGTATTTAACTTTGTTGACACGTCCAAAAACTGATGAAGGGTTGATACAATGTGATTTTTTCTGCTGATCTGATATGTCCACTGAGTGATGTGTGAAAATGCCATGGTAAATGAATGTGATATATGACCATTAAATGAGCAAAAATGCAACAAGATATTTGCTTACTCATTGCACTAACTTTGTAAACAGTCAAAAGTCTCCCAGGGAAACATTGAAATCTAAACACTTCAATCATATTTATTTATTATTCTTTATAACAAAAGAAAAACATTACTTTATAATTACGTATATATTCTTTATTCAAATCTCTTTTTATTTCTCAATAAATGTCTCTCATTTTAAGATCATAGAATAATTGTCAGCCAAGCCTTACTGATGACAAGTCCCATGTTGTAGCGATATCTCTTCTCAAGGAGTCCTTCTTTATGCTTGTTAATTGCCCTTTCCACCTGTGAGATATAAAAAACAAACAATAAGACTCAATTGTTTACATTGCACATATTGTACACTTCATTATTTTAATCAATTACTAATTGTGCGTAAGTACTTTTCAAATATCATAATTAGGTAAACTAATTTGCCATATAATGATTGGCTAGTGTACAAACTGAATAATAACTCAACAAATATAACTTCAAAAATTAATTTCTGAAGTGCAGATGAGTATAATTTATTGTAGCTGCGCTACAGAAATTATATTATTATTGCTTATTTTTATTATCATTATCATTATCATTATCATTATTATTATTATCATGTCGTTGTTATTACAATTATCAATATTATCATTACTACTTTTCTATTTTTATTTCTTATTATTTATTAAGCCTGAGTCATGTCGGAATGTTTTTGTTCCGGAATCCGCCGGTGTTGTGCCGGTCGGAATCCGGTATTCCGATAAAAAAAAACCTGCCAATGAATGATACGGAACGAACACGCACTAGAAGGTCTGCCATAGCTTCGGCAGCGCAGGCAAGCCCCGCGCTGCGAGACAGGCCAACTCAACTGCCTTGACCTTGCATTTTTCAAGTTGCAAGGAACGAAAATGTAAGATTATTACGATTAAGATCGCACCTATTCTAGACTCTTATTTTACTTATACGAGAACAATTACCTGCAAAAACAGCAACAACAAAAAATGCGCTGATTATATCTCGAACATTTTCTAACTCCTCGAACCTGCATGTGTACTGAAGCTTACATCATATCAGTACAACGACACGAATAAGTCAACACTAACACTTCACTTGTATACTTTCCGTGCAGCTTATCGGGTCTTTTTTCTTACGCGAGATATCCATCCGCCGGGAATTGGGGAATTCCCCAATTCCCGGCGGATGGATATCTCGCGTAAGAAATGAGACCCATAACCTGCACGCAAAGTACACCAGTGATATGGCGGGCTGTACCGATAGAGGGCGGACTGGATGTCAACGTTTGAGAATCGTTTAATCCATGTGCAGTATTACGTACATGGGTGACATGGTACGGCGCAGCTCTGAGTGATAGCAGCTAGCTGCGGGGCCGGGGCGCGCCGGGGTAGCTAGTCTACGACGTCGATCGTATGCCGTACTCGCCGCACCGCGCGCTAGATCGGCTGTCATAATAAACGCAGCGGATTTCTTGTCGTTGTAAGTTGCATTCGACATCGTCTTTCTTGTACTTTTTTGTCATTTGTTTTCTTCTGATAGTTTTCTACTACAAAATATGAATTTTTGAGGAAAAAGAGGTTTTCCGCGATTTTCATCGGAATACCGGAATGGAGAAAACCAAACCGGAACACGCACACACTGGACGGATTCCGGTATTCCGTCCGTTCCGACCCAGGCTTATTATTTATCATTTATTATGATTATCTATTTATTTCTTTATTTTGATGGTGGCAGGCTGGGGGTTAATTACCTCATCTTCAATGTCCTCAGGTTCCACCACAACTCCAACACCACACGCCTTCTCAAAGTCACTCACATTGACGGGATCCAAAGGATGAGACTTCAGGTACTCAAAGGCAGCTAGAATTGAACAAATAGAATAAAAACAAATCAACTACAATAAACAGGGATGTAAGTGGAGCTAAAAAAAAAATCCAGAACTGGGGGTCCAGGGGGCAGTAGCCCCCTGGTGGGGTTGCAGGGGCAGCGCCCCTGCCCCATAGTGGGGGTCCAGGGGGCAGCAGCCCCCGGCGGGGTTGCAGGGGCAACGCCCCTGCAGGAAAATTTTGCAAATTTGCCTTTGAACTTTGCAGTTTTTAGTAACATGATGGATAGGTTTTGGTTGTAATTTGTAATTACGGACACGTTTGTCGATAAAAAACAAACAAACAAACAAACAAACAAACAGAATTTTAGAAAAAATCCGGATTTCCGTCAAAATCCGGAAAACTTACATCCCTGAATAAACAAATGCATAACTTCATAAATAACCAGAGTATATGTTGGACAATTTACTTTTTCATTTCTTCTCCATGGTAATTAAAGTATATTTCAAAGAAGAACCATAAATGAGATGTAACATACTATGTAAGTAGCTAGTACAAGTTAATGTCGTTTGGAGCTACTGCTTTTTAGTAGCCGGTTAGTTGTATTTTTTTTTATTTGAGCCAATAATCCTAGAAGTATAGGGTTTATAGGGAACTTCTTGTATGTGGTTTTGACTTTAAAGAGCTAGACAGCTAGACAACATAAATATTGGACACCTTTAATTACTTTTTAAATTTGGTCTAGATCTCATTTTCTTGAATATCAAGATAGTTCCGTTACCTGTTAATTGTGGTTCAGAGGCAATTTTCTTGGAGGTGACATAGTCGAGGATGAAGTCGGTTCTCTTCTTGTCCTTGAGTCTAGTGCTGACATGGTAGAGCAAGGTACCCACTGTCTTGTCCAAATCACCTCCACCATTGCTCTGTTTGGCCTTGATTACAAAAACAAATTGCAATTAGAAATATCAATCTCTTTATAAATCTATTTTACGATAGATAACAAAATCTGGTCAAAGTTCAGACGGATTACTCTGTTGAGATTCTGCCAGGCTCCGCTGACCAGAACTCTCTCACTTACAACTGAAGTTCACCTTCTTTTCTTGTCCTCCAGTATAGTGTGGACATGGTAGAGAAGGGTACCCACTGTCTTGACAAGAGCGCCTCCACCGTTGCACTGGTTAGACTTGATTTTAAAAAAAACAATGTAACTAAACATAAGGAATGTACTGTAGTACACAGAAGGAATAAGTGATCAGTCGGCCTGCCATGGATCGGGCGATTTTGAAAGATGGTTGGACAAAATTGCAGCCAATTGCGAAAAATCGTGCAAAATTAGTTTAAAATACCATCAAAGAGAGCAGCCATGTAGTGGAGCAAATGAAATTGGTGAGTTAGTTTAATTGTGTTACTATATATTAACAATAAGAAGTATGTAATCAATTTATTTATTTATTTCTTTCACATACAGAGTAACCTGAATTCAGCATAAACAAATAGAACAGTAATCAATAATCAATACAGATTAAAATCATACAAGTAAAAGCTGGTCTTCCACAGGGCTCGGTCTTCTGACAAATAACATAATTACACATTTTATATTATCTAGTTATACATGACATACAATAGATAAAACATTTAATAAATTAATTTAAAATACATGTTTAAAACACTGTTGAGTCTGAATGTATATAATTCCAATATCAAACAAAACAATTGTGTTAGCTATAAAACAACATGTCCAATATAGTAAATTAATTAATAATAAAACCATGACTACTAGAACAAACAACAAATCACAAGTGTGCATATATGGACATACTTAGACACGTTCTCCCATACAAACGTAATCAAACTCATACACTCATAAAATCAAACACATGCGCTAAACACTCATGCAATAAGATGAAACATACTGATCACTATTTATCATAATGAAGAGTATGCAAAAATACATTGAAAAGGTGTTTTTTTAACCTGTGACACTGCCCGTCCATAAGTCACAAACGATTGTCTGCAGAAATGGCCTCGCACCAAATGCAGGGTTGTCAACTTTGAGCCAGAGGTGAGAGTGAGACTTTGCGAGGGAGCGAAGCGACTGAGCGGGGGGAGGGTGTGGGCGGGGGGGTGTCGCCCCTCCCACGGTAGGGAGCTTTTGCATTTTTGGACTTAAAATTGTGCAATCTGGACATCTGGTGCATACCTAGAGAGGAAATTTGGACTTAAAGATTAAGTGTATCTGGGTAGGCATGTTATGATTTGAAATCGACCAGAAATTTTAAATATTTTTGTTGTTGAAGAAAACGAATAATGGACAAAATAATAAATATGCATACAACACTATTCCACTAAATCAAATAAATTATGCATGATTCAACAACATGCAGCCAAGAACGAATCCCGATCGAGGGTACGAATCGACCGAGGGCCGCGGGCAGAGCCAGAGGAGGAGGGTGTGGGTTAGGGTAACTCCCTCCCACGGGAAGGGAAATTTTGCATTTATTTACTTAAAATTGTGCAATTTGGTGTATACATGTCATGCCATATGGGAAGGAAATTTAGAATCTGAGTAAACATACATGATTCGAAAAAACAAAGAAAATGTCTAGATGATGCTATCATCAGATGTTTATAGTTTATACAAACAGGACATTAATCTGCCCCTAATATGTTATACTTTAAAATCAAAAGTGGATTGAAGAATGTAATATAGACATGCAATATAGAAATGCACTCAAAATCTGATTCTGATGATAATAAAACGATAGAAAATTGGACCTGCTGCCGTTTTCAATCGCAGCAGCTGAGTTCACGCATTCCGAACGCTGCTATTTCCGGCGACTTGAGCGCCGTTTTTCCGATATACTTGGCGTGCCAGCCGGGGAGCACATGGTGCTGCAACTGCTCACAAAATGATGTCTATACTTACAAGTTTTTACGAGACGCATCTCACGCTCGGTTTTTGTATTTGTAACATAGAAAAAAGTACTCTAACTTGTTGGAAGTGCTTATAAATGAATATAAAATGAATTAAAACGTTTTTAATAATTATCATTTTTAGGCCTGTGCGTGAGATTTTCGAAGATCAGCGTGAGAAAGGGGTAAAATGCGTGTGTCTCATGCTCAATTGTCAATGCGTGAGAGTTGACAACCCTGCGTGTATTAGTAAATGTAAAAGAGGCCCTGAAAATGATGTATTTAACGATCTATGCCATACTGTGATTACTCACTGTTCGATGTTCGTCTGGGCCTCTGGCAACTTTATTTCTTAGTAACCTTCTTTTCTACTAAGAGTAAGAGTAATACTTTTAACAATATTTTAACTACTCTGTCAGGGGTCCTACTAATCGCCAAGGAGCACTACTAAGCACTGCGAAGCTCACTACGAAATCCCTACGAAGCACTGCGAAGAGCACATCTTCTTAGTACTAAGAAGCACTACGAAGACGAAGATTGCAGTGCGAAGAGCGCCCTGTACTAAAAACTCGCTTTTATGCGCGCACGTAGAGGTAGACTATGGTAGCTGCCAAACATCCATCCAATTCGATCATGATCGATGTCAGAGCATAGTACAGAATATCAATGCTACTCAGGCCTGATGCTACTCACCAAGTTATATGACAGGGATGTAACTGAAATGAATTGACAATGACAATGGCATTTACGCGCACAAATAATGGTAACTTAAAAATTATTATAATATTATGTATTTTTGAACCCCAAATATTGGGGGGGGGGGGGGGGGGATATATCCCCCATCCCCACCCCCCCCCCCCCCCCCCCCGTGATCGACGCCCCTGATTACAATGATTGATAACAATGTTGTAGAAATCCTAACATTCTAGCTCGGTTATCGATCCTTTTAATCGTCTGATCGATCGTGAATTGCGAATTGTGTTGTACCGTGCTTGTCTTGCAGCTACCATACCTCATCTACTCCACACATACACCCATTGCCATTCACTTACGTGCATGAACCCGTTCAAATTTATTGACAAATTATTGTATCTTCAGAAAGCAAAATCATGACAATTATGCTTCACATTCACACTCTCAGACATATGTTTAATGCATATATACTCACCATTTTACTCCAGATGCCACTTGAAAAATCCAAAATTTGGACAAAAGGGGAAAAATCAGCCCATTTTCAAAGAGCATGCTTGCTGTGTTGTAATGGCGACTCAGTATTTTTGTGGTCTGAGTCCGAGTGCGCTCTCTACGCCACAATTACGTACATGCGATACAATGCATTGCATAGCGATGTTCAGTTACGTGACGCTGGTAATGTGCACTCTCTTCGAGTGTTGACCTTTCGAGATCGGATGTTAATCTTCCATCAAGACGTTGACTATTAACGCCGTAATTATGTGAAGCCTGTCATCGCGCTCTGCTACCAACATACATTCAAGTACGCTTTGTAAAAGACTAGTAAACAAACTTTCATGTTTACATGATATCGATAGAGCTACCGTACCGCGCGATATGTTATGCCATAGCCAGCCATAGCTGGCGTGTGTACGCGGCTATTTCCTGCCAGTTCCCGAAGGAAGACCGACTGACAAATTTGCAGATTTGGTGAGTATAGCAGAACATTTTTTAGTCAAAATAGAGAAAGAAAAAAAAGGAAAAAAGGGGCACAATCCATTCATGGATTGCTGGAGCACAAAAGAAGTAAGAAAGAGAAGGAATGTGAGAGTGGAAAAAAGTGAAACCTACTTCGACCGCGAAGTGGATGACTGTAAGGTAAACATTGTAGATGTGATCTACTCATACGTGCGCTCCAAAAAGCTATCTTTTAGTTTTAGCTCTTCGTAGTGCTTAGTAGTGCTTCGTAGTGAATTCGTAGTGCTTCGTAGTGCTTCACAGCACGCCTGCGTCGCGATGTACACTAGCGAATGGGAAACTGTATGGCCAAGTATGCCCAAAAGTCACACTGCCGTATAGCAGTAGTGACTTCACTAACCCCCCTTTTTGGGGTTAGTTGTAAAGACTATTGTTCATGAATGATTTCTTATTTTGTATTTTCTCACCTAACTTTGTAGATCTTGCTAGATGGCCGATGAAAAATTCTCCATTTGATGGCGTCACGTTGCCCCTAGCTAAATTGAAATGGGCTTCAATAATTTTCGTTGGTCCTGCTTGCACGTCAACACAGCATCACCGCACACGTGAAAATGGCATTCACTGTGCAGCTAGCGCATTTTTACATACGTCATCAATCATACAAACTTGTTTTGGTCGGAAGCAAGGCTTATCATCGACTGTTAAAACTGCAAAGTAAAAATGTATAATTTAATTTAATGTGTGTACGTTTTTTCATACAAAATAAATATATTCCATCGTATTTCATTTAATTCTATTCAAAAATCAGTCGTTACAATTTTTAAATCCATATTCTTTAAAAGTTTGAAAAACAACAATTCGCAAGCAAAATACGGTAGTTTCATCTCAAGCGCACTCAGTGGCACACACTTTATTTCCGATTTGACAGGCATACAATAATGTGCGTAAGTAATTTACAACGTATCAATTCATGGCTGGACGAAGACTACCTAACGAAAGGTCATTTCAGCAACACACTTTTCACGGTACTTCCGTCGCAAGCGTGTGCGATGATCAGCGCTCGACGCGACTGCATGGCAAATGAACGTGAAATATTGGCTGATTCATAGCAAGAAAAGTAGGTAAGTATCAAAAACACATCTTTCAATGATTTAATTTCACCTTATAGATTACAAATGTCATGTCATAAGTGGAATGAATAAACGGGGAGAAACCCTACCTTACGTTTTGATGTAGGTGGGGATGTGGGTACCTGTATAGGTACCCACATGTAATGGGGATGCTTTACAGTGTTCGCGGTGATTAGTAGGACCGCTCTGTCAGAACTCAGTGTCAGTCTGTGTTCTCATTCTACTAGATTCTAAATCTTTGTTTTATATTATAAATATCATTATCATATCAATTGCAACATTTTATTTGAACCATATTCCACATTCAATACACTTAGATATACATAGTACCGTCGGAATTCCATCATTTAAAGTCATACCTGTAAAGTGTCAGATATTGCACAAAATGACATTTGAGACTTCAATCCTATATCAATATCATTGTAAAATACAATTGAAAGATTTGTGAAAGTTTGAAAGAAAACGAACACTGTTTACCTAGTGAAAAAAACGAATATTGAGTTCATATTTTATCACCGAATATTTGTCCAGTAATGAATGATCCGTTTGAGATATTCGCACCCGTGTATGTTTACACACGTAGTACAGAATTCATGGAATTTGCACTCGCTCGGCTCAAAGTTCAATCTCCGGACTTTAAACTTGAAAAGAAAAAATGATGCAACACAGAGGACATATTAGAAACTCGTACTATGGCGATAAACGCGAACATTTGTCAATCTATGTAGACTCACTATGACAAGCCGACTCAAATTAGAAGCGGATGACAACGTGTCGACATTACAATATCTTTTGTGAACAATCAAAATAACAGGCAACGCAAATCTGCTGAAAAATCTTACCTTCAATATCATCGACTTGAATTCTTGAGCCAGAGTTTCATTTTTCACAGTCTCTTTTGCCTTTTGCTCGCTGAGACCAGCCGCAACAAACAGGTTTACAAGATCCTCTGCCATATTTTCGTCGTGATTCCCGTCCGCGTCCACGTCCAAAATTTGGTTGCACACAATACAAACACATGTAAAGATCTTAAGATTGGTATACGATTTACACATATGGCCCATCAGTGTTGCCTACATGTATACAGTGTAAATATACAATAAACGTAGTTCAGTCTTATATTGGGTGTGTCATCATATCATCGATAAATTAGATGCACTGGGGCATCCCCTTGGTCCAGTACTCCAGTACTTCTCTAATTCGATACACTAGGTCTTTTCTACAATTCTTTTCTACAATACATTAACTAATTAATGACAACTAGACTAAAATTATGGCTAACAAATATGGAGCTAACATTCAAGTCTTGTAGTCAAGGACCGGGGCACCCCCCTCTCTTTGTGGGTATAGGCGCAGCTTATTCATGCTTATTCAGGCTGCAAAAACTATAATATTACCAGTATCTATCCTCATTTTTCAATTATAGGCCATTATTATACAGTTGTTAACTGGTGGTGGAGGGATCATCACGGAATGTTCCATCCGAGGGATTTTAAATGCTATTGAGTATTGAGGGAAGGGTAAATAAGTCCCGAGACGTAGTCGAGGGACTTATTTTCTTCACGAAATAGCATTTAAAATCCCGAGGATTGGAACATTCCATGATTTTCCCCGACAACAAAGTTAACAACTGTTATATCATTTGACTATGATCTGTGACCATCATCTAAAAAATCCGTTTCGTGACTTTCACTCATTCACACACACACAAATGATCACACAACACACAGTACATAGCCAATGCACAATACAGTCGATTTTTGTACGGAATTTGCCTTTCTCTGCATAATATCTCAACATGTTCCGATCACTGCATTGTTTCCTTCGAGTATATTAATCATGTAATTATCTCATCAAGTTGTACTGGAAATCGCTGATTTCCGTTAGAATTTTGTGGCTTCGTTCGGTACATCCGCGGTATATATATAGCGGGTACGGTACTACACCGTATACGTACCGGTGTATGGGTACATAGTTGTAATGTTGATGGAATTGCCAGAGAGTTATGACACCCGGCAGTGGTCATAACGCTCTGGCCATGGGTCATAACAAAATTAACACCCCTGTCATGAACCGTGATTAGCCAATCAGCGACGCGTATTTTACTAAGTCAGATGATATATCAATTTGTTTGATAAACACATGCAATCTGGTACAAACGTACACACACCGCTGGGTAACTCATCAGGTTTGCTGTTCATAAGGGTCATTATTCATAACGTTATATTTTCCTTTACTGATGGACCACTATTCCTACAAAGGAAAAAGGGGTCACTATTCATAAAGACATAAGGACCTCTGATCATAAGGGTCGCTACTCATGTAGTGACCCAGATTTTGTATTATGAATAGTGACCCCTATGAGTAGTGACCCTCAATGTGAATTATGAATTGTGAACCTTTCAAGAGGATGGTGGATCATAGCAACCCTTTTTCTTAAAGCTTATGAATAGTGAACCCTTTTCCAAATAATGAATAACGACACTTATGACAATTAAGTTGACCCTTATGAATAGCAACCCTATATAGGCGTAGGAGGCGGGGGGGGGGGGGGGAGTTTTGAAAACGGCCATATTCGGGGCAAAAAGCACCTGAAATTTGGGCAAAACCATGCCATATTCGGGCAAACGCATGGTTACTCGGGCAGAGTCGTCTTATTTTCAGGCAAAACCGTGTCATGTTCGGGCTAAATTGTGTTATTTTCGGACTAAGCCATCCAAAACATAATTTTTCATCAAAAAGGCGAGGACCCCTTTTTGTGTGGCTTAATTCTCAGGTGAATAGACAGGAAGGAGAAACAAATTCGGGCAAAATACCTCAGCCCCCCCCCCCCCCTGATAAAATCTTTCCCCTACGCCCATGAGCAACCCTTCTGCATAGCAAGCAGACCCCCCCCACCCCCACCACAAATGCACTCATGCGTGCACACAAACACTCACACACACACACACACACGCACACACACACACACACACAAAATATGTGAATCGTTTCTTTAGTGAAATTAAATGGTGTATATAATCTCCATGATTTTGAAACAGACTTTTTATACTGACAGGTCATTATCAATTAATAGCTTAGTAGGCCCACTTTGGTACACGTTTCCCCCCTTTTTGGTACACATGTTGTATCGCATGGCAAATCAAGGGATAAATCTATAAATAATATCATATGGGTTTGATTGAATCCTGCAATTAATCACAACTTTATTCAGATTCACATACAGTATTGTAAATGGTATATCACTGGACAGGTGTAGCCTACTGCGTATACATGTAACAACAAACGTCATTTCAATAAAGTGTAAAGCTGGAAAGGGATTATAAATTATTTCAAAGTATGTACCCGGTACATATGCATTTAATCATATTTCAGTTCATGCATAATATCAATACAAAGGTAGGAAAGGATCAATGTAATAGAGTAAACATGATAAAATATGTATGATTAGAAGGGTTAGTACAAATTAATTAATAGTACAGTTTTGGTCAAACTAAATTTTAGTATAAAAAACCTGCACCGTAACATTACAAACTCTACAAACTAACTCCACCATGCTCAAAAGGAATAAGACAACTACTATTTAAAAACCTCTTTTGTGAATTTTTGAAAAGTGTAAGCATTTTTTTTTTGTCAACGGCTGGTTCAAAATTATTGAATTATTGTGGCACCAACAATAATTACAAATGGTTATATTTATGGACATTTCAGCCGTCTCTGAACCGATTTCGATCAAACAAAGTTGATTCTCTCATTTAAATTGTGTGCTCTTCCAAAGTTTACACTCAGTTTTTCATTACCTCACCGTAAATTTTTTTTTCTGATTTCTGATTTGGTATCTTCAATGCAAGTTGTCAATCTAACATAAATAAAAAATAGAAAAGTAAGCATCAAGTTTCAACTGGCAGTGCAAGTGTGTTATATTGGTCTTAGAGAGGGTACATATCGATGCATCTACAGAACATATAGAGCAGAAGTTGCAGAACTGAACAAAATCAATATCAATCAATATCATAATCAATCTATTATAAACTAATGGTGAGGTATGATTCGGCACACCACAATCAAACAAACCTAGTCTGTAATCTTTATGTATCAAACTCTGGATCTCCCGCTTGGAAAGCGAGTGCTCTAGCAATCTTGCCACACCACATCCACATTATATATATGGTTATAGAGCACTGGTCTAGCAACCCAGAAGTCTCTGCTTTTTAATACATTTTGATTGCCGGCAAAGACCTATCTTCTTTGCTCATTTTCATTAACCTTATTTTCTTCGTTCATTTTTTCATTCAGGTTATATTTCTAGTCAGTTTTCATCATATTAGTAAAATATTTGGGCCAAACCTGCATGTGTCAGCCAATCTATTGCTTATGCCCAACATTGGCCAGGGCTTCAATAAGCGCCTCATAAATGACAATACCCCGAAGGAACATGTCCTCGTTGAGGTATTCATTGTTATCGTGTACAAGCATCTCTGTGTGGTTGACTGGTGAGAAACCTAGGGTAGGTATCCCCAAAGCCTGTATGTTCCAACTATCGCTGGCTGCCGGACAGTAGCCTGGTTTCAGGTCCATATTCCTGATTGGTGCACGATAAACATATGAATATATACAGTGGAACCTCATTATTATGAGCTCAGGGCCCCGTTGCAAAAATCGATTGTAAAGTTGCAATCAATTGCAGGTCAGATCACTATGTGACCAAATGCGCAAATCTGATTGGTTCAAATATGCACATTTTCTGACTTGAAATCAATTGCAACTTTATACAATCGATTGCAACTCTTTATGCAACAGGGCCTTGATAATATACTAAAACCCTCATATAACAAGGTAATTATACCAGTTCAAGATCTTAATTTTATTTTTTTTTACCCAGATATAACAAGATACCTGATAAAACGAGGTAATTTTCATGGTTCCATAGCTCCTTATTATGAGGTTCCACTGTATGACCATACACAAATAAATCTGGACTTCAATTTCATAGAACTTTTCAAATGTCCAATTGTAACTGTACTATGCCATCAACAACAACCAATCAATATGGAGCATTATAGCTGTCACCATAGCAATTACAATATTTGGACATTTACAACAAATCAGACAAGTTTTAAAGTATGAAACGAGGCCCCGATGTCAAAATGATTTCAGTTAATATGTTCTTGATTGATGAACATTAATATAGAATTATATGACCACACACAGTGAGTACTGTAATCAGTATACACCCGTTATCAAAATGTAGGTAGTTATTTTATGATTTCAAAGATACTAATTACACACACAAAGTTATCTAAAACAAGCCTATGATATTGAATGAATTAACTGCTGCTAGTTACACTGTAAATGACAACATAATAAATAAGCATTTACAATTTAATTGTAAAAGTATTGACACTACATTTGGTATACACCCTTCTCTTTAAAAGATGTGTAGTGTGTTCTTTAGCGTGCATTGCTTATGTATCTCAATACACTGGACATTTAGTGTCCTATCCGAGGGACAAAATATACTTTCATTGAACCACAACGTAATTATTTATGGTAAATCACACACAAAAATAACATCTGTATAACATGCCACTACCTGTAGTTCAATTTACTTCACATCAAACTAGAAAGCAATAAAGCATGCACATAGTGGTGTCACTTTATATTACAATTTACAAATCAAGATTTAAATGTACACATTTCATAACATCACCTACAGCCGTCTAAGACGCAACATACCATCATAATATCACTCTGTAGAAGTGAAAAGAATTACATACCAGAGCTACTAATATTGAAAATCCACGATCAGGAAGATTTAGGGAAATTTCATCAGAAATCAGGAAGATATCTTATCAAATGCATACAACCTAATGACAATTTCGTCTTTCAATAGTCAGGGTGATTGGCTGATGGGATGAAATCTGATGCAGTAATCTTGGTTTATTTTCAGGGAGTCTCCTGCAAAATCAGGGAGACTTGGCAGATCCGACATGTACATGTAGCTTCTGCCAATAAATCTGCCACTAACAAATTGATAATATTATATTAAAGCTTTAAAAACAGACACAGTAGACCAATAAGACAAATACATGTATTGTGTATGTCACAAATCATACACAATAATAATCTTCATGGGTAAAAAGCATGAGGAAAATATCAAATAAATGTTCAAGCTGTGTATTTATTTATAATATTTAGCTATGTTGTATGTATAGGTGTGATATAAATATACACCCTGTGTATTGTAGCCTACATACTAGCAAAGCGATCATGCTCAGTTATAATCATGGTATGCTTGCTAAAGCTGAAGGTATAATGTTTCAATTAATACAAACCATATAAAGGTAAATAATGTATTCACACAATCATTGCACATATATGACAAACAAAGAAGAAATGGCTAATAAACACAACTATATACTACGCAATCAAATAAAATAGTGCCGTTCTGCTGTTAAAATGTATCTTTTAAAATCTTTTCTAAAATAAAAATGTATCACAGATATGTCCATAATGTGATGAAGACATCCCTTTGACTAAAAACAAAACAAAAGATGGAGTCTACTTTTGAGTTGTTATAAAAATCAATAATTAAGTAATGTAATAAGTAAATCTATTTATTGGCAATTTGTAAAATATTTCAGATAAACAATTATTGAGTAACTGCAGTCTTAATTGAGTCATAAACAAATTAAGCATTTGATGTAGAAATACAAGTAATATCTACATTATTTTCAACATGTTTCCAACCCTAATATATGTACATAAAACCATGCTAAAAATGAAATTTCAAAAAATAAATTTAGCAACCGCAAACCAGAAATTGATGGCCCTATAAAAAAAAATTTAAAAAACATTACAATATTCTGTAGTTGGGCAAGTATACACCTTTAATTAATTCAATTCTAGTAGCCAGACTTTGATATTTGGCGGCACTGGGCCAGTGGGATAGTGCTCATTTTGAGTCATGCATTAATTATATTTAGCAAAACAATTAATCAACAGTCAATTATAAATATCGCAATATGTGATATATCTTGATTAAGTCCTTACCCGAACCACAAACCATCTTTTTCAACAATTAACACATATTAACAAAGAGTATTGTGATTAAACACAAGAAAATGTCAAAGAATGATATGTAAAATGAGAGGATATTTCAATAACAGAAGCCTATAAAAGAGAGATTCAAAAGGAAGTTGGTCTATAGATCATGGTTTTGCACATCACTAGAAAAGCGGATGAGCTTGACAAGCAAACACCATGGGTGCACAATCACTGGGCAACGTTTCCCAGCGATGCGATGATAGATTCGTAGATGTCAATGCCTTTCAGGAAGACGTTTTCGTTCAGGTACTCGTTATGGTCGTGGAGGAGCAATTCGGTGTGGTTGATCGGTGAGAAATTAAAGACCGGGATTCCAAGCGCCCGAATGTAGCAACTGTCGGTCGCCCCCGGGAATATGCGTTTTTCTAGGTCAACTTTTCTGCATTGGTGAAACAAAACAGAAATTTCACCATATCTATTTTTGCTTTTTTTGTTTGCTTTTTTGTTTGCCTTTTTGTTTACCTTTTTGTTTGCCTTTTTAAAAAGTTGCACATCTCATAAATGATTATATACTATCCATAAGAAATAGCAATTATGAACAAATATAATAAAGATCATGCCTTGATGTACAATCGAAGTAATGTGACTTATTAAAGCATGAAAATGGTTGTTACATTACGTAAATATCTTTTTTTGAATGTATAATTTGCATTTAATTTGCCTGATGTAGTAGTAATTATGACAAGATAAAGGATTATGACAAAGCAGCAATGTTGATGTGCTATAAATAAAAAAAATAATAGTGTAGGATAGATATATGAACATTATCTATACTAATTAAGGCATGTGATATATTTGATGCTATACTTACAAGTCATCACAAACAGTCTTGAATGTGTTCCACCAAACATTGCTGTCATCAAGAGGAGTTGTGTAGCAAACCCCTTTCTGCAGTTGATGGAAAACAATTTGATTTGATTCGATTGACATATTTTCCACATTTTCAACAAACTATATTAAAAGCATACAATAAATAAGTCATGAACATTGTTACTTGCATATAACGAGTAAAAGGATTATAGTCCATTGTAAGATATTTTAATAAATTAAAAGACAAAATCTCAGGAAAATACATGTAGACTGTCCATCCACATTGAAACCAGTAAAAAAAAAAAAAGAATTCCAAGACAGATATAATCACTGCCTAATAAGAATACTAGCAAGATGAATAAGCAGTGCATATTTGATCAGAATCGGACAAACACAATTTTAACTAAATTGCAATAGCCATTATTATTCTGGTGTATTTCTTTCTTTTGGGGAATTTCTTACATCAATCTTTGTTTGTTTTTAAAAACTTATTTGGTTCATTGTCCAACCATTTTTAGCCTTATAATGTGACAAGCATGCATTGCGGGATAATCGCCTGAAACATGGAGGGGGGGGGGGCCCTTTAAAGGTTAAACTGTTTACACACTCCCAAGTACTTACCCTTATCCACTCAAAGGAGACTCCATCCCCGGCTGCGGCAAGCACCTCTTTGATTTTATTTTCAAGGAACTGCCAAAATGAAAAGAGAGGAAGAACAAAGACAGAGAAAATGCAGGCAAATTAGCATGTGCTACATTAATATTTAACATTATAAATATGTCTCATTCTGTGTGTATATAGGTAATTTCAATGAAACATTGCTTAATAAATGAAAGAGAATTATTAAGAACTCAGTAGGAAAGCATTTTGATAGTTCTCCCATCCCTAACTTTATTATCAGTTAGACTGAATTTCAAGATTTTTTATTAACCCATTCCCTTCGAGATTCTGAAATCCCCATAGACTTTGTACATAGCCCACTCGGTTTCCATAGGCATGGGGTTAAAGACGATGACTCTATCTGTGGCGGGAATTCTAAGTTGTGCTTATTCAACATTGTCAATTTGTTTATTGTCATTATTATCTATAGACAACTTACCTAGCCCCTACTGTTAATATTAAATTAAAACGATAATTCACAGAGCAATTGTTGCCGGAGAAAATTGCTGTTACCCTGCCATAATGGGTACCAACCTCGGGTGATGTCTTGGGTGACAGCCTCAGATCAAACCGTAGCTTAAGCTCAATTGGCACGATGTTATTCGCAACTCCACCCTAAATGAACAAGTTTGATACGAGTAGAATGGAGGAAATGCCAAATCACAGCACTTTAATTGATATAATGAAATACACTTAGCCAATTGTTATATTTGGTAGTACTAAACATGAGTAATGATATTGAAAGGAATTTTATTACGTTATATATCAACTTTAAAATAACTAATAACAAATAGATATTCATGGTACTTATCTATTTTTCAAGAACATCTACAAGCTTCCAATGTAATTGTGAAAGTCAGAGACATGCACTTACTGCCATGTATGTCAAATTCACAGTCTTATCAAACGGTTTTAGGACCTGGCCCCATATTCATGAAACCCTGCTAGCTTAGTTACTTGCTAAGTGTATTTTAGATGTGCAGTTTATGGAGCAACAAACAATTTCTTCTAGTCCCTAACTAGGGTTAGCTGGGTAAGCTTATAAGTACCCACTAAGTTAACCCTAGTAAGAACTAAAATATCAAATATTTAATTAGTAGCCACGTCATACAAAATAGACTTAGCAAGTAACTAAGCTAGCGGGCTTTCATGAATATGGGCCCAGGGGGATACAATAGATACATATAACTAAAGATTTAAAAACAAAATTCAAGAAACTTTGACAAAACTTCTATTAGTATTGTGATTTTGATAGCCGGCACAGACCACTCACCGTCATGTATGTCAAATTCACAGTCTGGATGTCTCCTAGGTCCTCTGTGCTCAACCTGGGAATGGAAAAAAAAAAATACATGCGCTTACTTAACAACAAAGACAAAATCATTACTTCTTTTTTTAGCTGGGGTTTATGGAAAATATACATTCAATAAAATCTTAGTAGATTGTAAAATCAAAACTGCTATTGAACGTGCATGGCTATAGAACACCCACTGCTTCGTGGAACCTGTGAGATTATAAAGGTCAATGCTTATAGCCATTGTACAAAAACGATGAAAAATGGCAAATATGTCTGTCTTGCAGGTTCAAAGCTTATATGTGACCAGCTATAGCAAAACCCGGCACTTGTCGGTAATTCATGTTTTGAAGAAATGGGCATTTTAAGTTCACACAATGTGTGTAAAAGACCTAAACTTGAAACAATCATATCTTTGCCAATTATTGACCAATTAGGTAGTTAGAAGAAGGTATCAAATAAGAGCTTGTGATGAGGCCTTTCTAGTGGTGTGAAAATCTACATTTTGATTTTTACAGACAAGTGCCTGGTTTTGCTATAGCCGGTCACATATAGTTGAAGTATTAACTTGCTCTGAAGGATGCCCTGGAACGGCTGTAGGCCCCTTAGTTGATTTATATACTTCCTTTCAAGTAAAAAAAACAAAAAACAAAACTAATTCTATTAAATTTTCTTTACTGAAAAATTAAATAATTTAGTAAATTAAAATAAGTTACACTTTCTAACCTCTTCAATTCTTCAGCTCTGTAGTCAAGGAACCCCTCTAAAATGTTTCTCTGTTATATTATATCAACTTATATATACTTTCTTCCAAACACACAACAAACAGAAATGGGCTCTTCCTATTACATAATATTTTCTTTACTGACAAATAAGAAATAATTTAGTAAATCAATTATACAAATTAAAATCATTTACAGAACTTTACATGTTCTTACATACCTCTTCATTTCTTCAGCTCTGTAGTCAAGAAACCCATCCAGAACTTTTCTCTGCCAAGACAAACAACACATTTATACATATACTTACTAAGTGTGTATAGAATTCAAACAAATAAACAGTTTGTCTGCAATAACGGATAAAGGTATTTAAAAAAATTATTTAGATTAAGTGTTCATATAATACAATATTTTAAATTGTGATTGTGAATTAAGACGTGGTTTTAAAGATATAAACATCACATTTTTGTTGCTTTTCAGCAGATTTATAAACAAACTTATATTAAATTGGCAAAATGTTTTCATGTATTTTTGTATAACTTCGCTTCAATTTTGTGCATACCGGTATATCTTTTTTCATCTTCATCAAAATGAATGTTTAAAATGTAAATTGGGACAACTCATCTAAAGCATATTTCCACTGTAGACTGACATACATAATGAGAAAACGTGCCCAAGCAAATAACAAACATATTGTCTTAGTTTGAATAGAATAGAAAGTATGTTTTTCAGGAATAATTGCATACCGTATTTGCCGGTGTATAAACCGCACCTGTGTATTAACCACACCCCCCTTTTTGCAACAAAAAAAAAAGAAAGAAAAAAAGTGTGGTTAATACGCTATAAACCGCACCCGTGTATTAACCGCACCCCCAATTTTGAAAAAAAAAATGTTTTGAAAAAAGGTGCAGTTAATACACCAGCAAATACAGTATCACTTTTTCACATAAATTTAATGGATTTTAAACATTTTTTTTAGTAATTCAATATAGAACACACGACTGAGGAGGCGAGAATGTGAGTAAAAGTAAACAATCATGGATTTATTACCCAGAGTAAAATATGCAATTGTAACAAAAGTAGGTAGATAAAAAGCACATTAAGCAAACACCTCCTATTACCATCAGTATCATAATTATATCTAAAATACAATGTACTAATTATGCCTACTATTCTATTAATCAACTCACAGCTTTATCTGCGGCTGTATTTTGCACAAACTTCAGAGCATGCCCTGGATCTCCTGTGCATATTACATCTATCCCTGTATGCCAGAAAAAGACAATAATAAATCAGGTATAAAACAAGACAAAGATACGATTATAAAGGTAAAGTCCTTTATTTGTATTCCTTATCTCTCTTTAACTTTTCTTCCAGGTGGCCAAATGACACATCGGATAGACCCCACCATAGACTTGTGTGTTGTGGGTCATAATTTGTTTTCTAGTGGCCAATTAATTAAGGGCAAGTCCTGATTAAAACAAATATCATATAATAAATGTATAACATTAATTAGGCAGAGAAAAACTTATAATCACAATCAAATAGGCCAAAGATCTCTTTGAAAAAATCAATAGTATATACAGTATACTCACACCAAGTTGCTCTTTCACCGGAATATAACAGAAACTTTTCAGTTGGACTTGCAAGACCTGCAAGTGAGAATTAAATCAGCAATGTTAAAGAGGTGAATATATATAGTTCTGTTCGCTTATTATCAGCAATATGCTTATGCACGGAATAAGTTTATTTGTTTGTTTTAGCGAGCAATTATGAAAATCAACATTACTGCAGAAAGAAAACACTGCTAATAAATAGAAGATATGAATTGTATTCCTTTAATGCCAGACTGATTGTGCCCAAAGTTTACCAGAGGTAAAAGTAAAGTTCTGCTCATATGAGGCTTAGAGAATGTTTTTTTTATGGGGATGGTGTGGCACGATCAGATGGACCGTCAACCTCAAATCTAGAGGTCGTAAGGTCAAACCCAGTCAATGTCCTGTCATTTATGTCCTTCAGCCTCTGTGACATTTAATCCTTATTGCTGCTCTCTACCCTGGAGTGTGAATGGGTACCTGGCCGGGTGTTAATTGGCCTAGGCGCTATCATATGGCTGCCATTGGCTAGTATGCTCTCTGGGAAGTTGAGATGGTGCGCAAGATAATGATTGTGCGGGTTTGAACTGTGCCAGTAACGACCAGGGTAATAATACAAGCGCATAGGGACGTGCATTTGCAATGTGTTATGCTCTATGATACAAAAAACTGTGTATTATTATCATTATGAATATATGAGCTATTATAGTCACATGTATGTATTACGATGATTATGAAAATGTAACTATTAAGCCCCGGTCAAATATCACCAGATAGTGTAAACAGATGGCTGCTGGAGAGTACAATTTTCAATCCGTTTGTCTCCGTTTATTGCCAGGTGTCAGGTGATGTACATATTGTTCTATCCATTGGAATGTTTTATGCGTGAAGCAATGTGGACGACTTTCACCACCGGATCATTTTGATTTCGCAAATTTTCTATTCGTCAGGCATCCGTTTATGCCATCAGGTGATATGTGACCGGGCCTCAACATTACCACCATTCTGATCTTACCTTCATCAAGCCCGAAACCCATGTTGAGCTTCTGGAACTCTGGAGTCTGGACAAACAGCTTCATCCCCTTCATTCCTCCGAGCTCCTCATCTGCAACAGATGTTTGACATAGGAGGAGAATTGTCATCTTGGAGATGGAAGACGTCGTTCACCCATTCCCCACAAGGTTCTGAACTCCCCATAGATTTTGTAAATACATTATACATGTATAAAGCCCACCAGGTTCTCGGAGACAAGTGGGTTAATTATTTCAAATAATGGAATCGTGTAGACCAATGTTTAGAATGTCTTGATAGTCTGAATCATTTTTAAACTAATTAAACTAGAGAAGCATTTCCTCCAGAGCATTATTCAAAGATTATAAAGTTATCTCATGACATTTTTTCAATTTGTGTTTTGATGGAAGTTACTATACATGTTTACGGTAATATTCAAAATTTTTCTCTGCATTTAACAAAGACTCTGAATTATTTTTACATTGAACTCTATTACCATGTTACAACCAGGGCTATAGAGCTGTCATGCAAATTATGGTAAATCATTCAGGCATTTTAGAGGTTAAAATAGCCCATGTTATATATTGCCACTGGTTCGCAGAATTACAGCAATTTGACCAAGAAGTTACAAGTTTATGTGAACAGAAGATTGCACATAAATACCTGGTACAAACAGCTGCGCACATAAAACAAAAGTAATGTATACAGTTGAAACTATAACAAGCAACTTAGGCCCATCGAATAAATACCTCATTATGATAAGATATGTATGTTTACAAACAGAAGATTGCACATAAATACGTGATACAAACAGCATGTGTACAGAAAACAAAACTAATGTATACAGTTGATACCTCATTTACCGTACTGACCGGCGTAATCGCCGCATACTTTTTCCTTGAAAAAACCCCGCAAAGTTGGGGTGCGGCGCGTACGCGGCGATAGTCAAATTTTCACTTTTCACCGGCCTCAAAACAACACATTTCAGCAGGTGTGGGACTATTTGTTGTATTGCACTGTATTGTTTTGCGTGATAAAACATTATAAAGCCAAATTGTCTACGTTTACCCTGGCCTAGAATAGTATTTCACCTTTTTTGCTGATATTTGCAAAATCCGATACGTTTTTAACTTCGAAGTTATGAAACAAACTACCACTGCCAGCGCCGTGCTTGCCTGCCATCGATCTACGTGCGTTATGGATGCATTGCATTGCACATTAGTACAGGGTTTGCTGTATAGTACAGTGCAGTAGGTACGTTAGAGTACGGTTCGGACATTTTGATCGAGATGGTACATCGTAACTCGTAGCTTGCATACAGTGTGCATGGCAGTTAAATAGCGCGATTGCGAGAAATTTTACGCGCCGCCGATTCCCTGCTTAAATTTGGCAAATTTTCCCCGCCGATTTTCTGGTTTTCGGCCGTTATTCCCGCTTTTTTTTGTCGCCAGTTTCCCTAGCGCACTTTTCTCCCACTTTTTGTTTTCAATTTCAATGCTCAAAGTCGGCATGCGGCGTTTACGCGGCTGCGGCGATTCCGCCGGTCAGTACGGTATATGTTTACAAACAGAAGATTGCAAATACCTGGTACAAACAGCATGTGCACAGTTCTCAGCAGCCTTTCCCCCTTCTTGATCAGTCTGCGGATTGCCTCGATGTACCTGTCATGATTTGATTTGATTTGATTTGATGTATTTTCCTAATTTTCAACAACATACAATATATGATTTCAATAATATTGAAAGTAAATTATACAGTTAAACCTATACAAGCAAGTATAAGGCCCAACGAATATACCTAATTAAGATCAGATATTTTGCTGTATCAGGGCTAAAAAAAAGGGAAAACATATCAAACCTGGACCCGTGAAATTACCTCAATATATTTAAACAGAGCTCGTTATTAAGAGGTTTCACTGTATTGATATTTTTGTACACAAAATATAATAATTGTGCATATAATTTTACAGATATTATTTTCAATTCCGTTAATTGTGTGTCACAATTGTACTCATCACTCAAAATGCTGATATATATAAGCATATATTATTATCCAATACAAGAGTTTCTACTGGCCAAATTAAATTTTTGATGGCCATGTATGCATTGGCACTCAGGCCACTGCTTGTATGAGCAAGCCCTGATTGTTAAAGTAAACATTATTAAACGTGATTGTGTATGAGTTACATGATAATCCACAGTTTATACATTATGCTTCATCTGAATCCATTTTGTGTTCACTATTGTAAATTGTTTTACAGTGACTGGTGTATAAAAGCAAAAAATACAAATATACGGGCAAGTCCAAGGTAATGTCAACCTAGCTGTTGAAATTTCATCTTGATTTACTGATGACATGTTTCACATCATATTGAAGCCCATGAGTTGAAGTTTTGAATTCCGTAAAAAGAAATTAAAATTTATGTAAATTTATGCAAATTTGAAGGGCCTCATTTGCATAAATGTGAAATAGAGCGTTACGTATGGGACAATTATAAAAATTCATAACAAATCAAAGGGAATGATATGATATTTTTATTAATATATAGACATGACCACTCAGTCATGACCTAATTAATTATGCAAATTAGGTCATGTCTTAGCATGAAATGTCCCATACGTAACAAAATGAGGAAATTTTTTTCATTTTTTTCAAATAATTTAATAGTTATTCTAGTGCAACTTTGGGAAGTTCTAATTTATGCATTTTAAAAGTAAAATACTATAATAAGCTGGGAAATTTTCATTAGACCTTTGTTTTATAAGAAAATTAGAATTTATAGAAAGTGTTACGTATGGGACAATGTGTTACGTATGCGACATAATTCACATACAAAGTCAATGTAGCTGCTGGGAGCCTTTGTGGCAGATAGGCAAATATTTATTTTGGAGTGATATTGTCATGATATATCAATGTTAATGAGTATAGAGAAAGTAATTAGGTCCATAAACTTGTTTTAGAAGTGAAGCCATTTAAGTAAAACAATAATTTATGCTCGGCAGCCATTTTGAAAGATAATTAGCTAATTTGCATATTCATGAATTAGAGCAAGATGTCTATTTGTAATCAGGAATGTAGTGTAAAATGTTCCAACATTTCATTTAAGGTATTTGGGGCAAATTAAGCCATTTCTGCTCCTCATTGGCATGTATCACTTGAGCAAAGCCCTGAAATCCAAGATGGCTGCCCCTAATTTGCATATTTATGAATATTACTGTTAAACAGTGGCTTACAAACCCACAAAATGTAATAATTTGATTTAATCATGTCCCATTATGTATTTAAGATTTCTTAACTTACTTTGACTCCAAAAACATTATTCAAAGCATATGATTTGCATAATTAAGATATTTACCTAATTTGCATATTCCCAAATTCCTGTAAAATTGTATAGATTCTGATCTAGGAACGCTAAATTAATGCGTGATACCTCTTTTATAGGGTTTTAAAGGGTGACATAACCATTTCTGATACTTATTTACACCAATCACCATGGCAACTCGTTATTTTTACCAAATACCCTCAATTTGCCTTAAATATTGATTTTCCTACATTAAACGAATGGGGACAAAATGTCCCATACGTAACTGTCCCATACGTAACACGTCTTTACCAAAATTAATTAGAGCCTGCAAGAAAAGCGTTCTTCAGAATGAAATGAAACTTTGCCTCAATAAAACCTGAGCAATGTACCCTCTACCACATTGAATTACAACCTGTCCTCTAAATTACTTTCACAGAGTTTTCAACTTAAAAATTATTTATAAAAAACCTCATTTCTTCTGGTCCCATACGTAACGCCATACATTTTATATAATAAAATATTATTGCAAAGGTCAAAGGTCACCATCTTTACCAAGGTTATTCTTCTCATAGATACCAGTAATGGAGATGGTAAAATAATAAAATCAAAGTCCCTCTACATTATTTTTTTTGGAGTGAAAGTCTCTGAAATGTCCCATACGTAACACGCGCGTTATCTTGGACTTGCCCATACATATTACATTGGGTGACACTTTTCTTTGGCAACGATTGATCCGAAAGTTAATTGATACGTTTTCAGTCAATGATAGGATAGGTTAGGTTGAACTATTTGTAAATGCAATTAAAGAATTCTGAATACCAGTTTAAGAAGTTGTAATGAAAAAAGTTTCATTAAAAACGTTTGTTTAATACTTACTGAATACCAACACATTTCATGTCCTATGAAATGAAAGAAAAATATAAAAAAATTAAAATATTAGATAATAGATTTTATGATTAATTTTTACAGTATTTGGTTTACATATTGACATTTTGAATTGCAATACTTCCCATTAATGATTAAGTTTATTTCTTTAAGATTGGAATTGGACAATTGGTTACTGTTTTTTCAGAGTCCAATTTCAATGGTTTGATATGTTAAATACTGTTGATATTCAATTGACGTCATAAAAAATGTGCTCATATGTTTTGATAAATGAACTAGAAATTGCGCGCTCGGCGGGTCGCGCAGCCGAGCACATGTATCCCCCGAACCAATTGCATTGCACTTTTGTGGGTTGTAATATTGTGAACTGAACAAGTTTGGTGGTGTACATTGTTCTACTAACCAGGACTCCGCCCCACACCAAAATCTAAAGGCTTCATCCTCTTTCCTTAAGACACCTTCATACCAAATTAGAAAATGATCAGACAAGAACTCGGACCTGTAGAGCGTTCACAAGGTAATATTAACTATTTATTTATATCATGGTTACCATGGCAACCAGGACCGCGCCCCACACCAAAATCAATAGGCTTCATCCTCTTTCCTTAATACACCTTCATACCAAATTAGAAAATGATCGGACAAGAACTCGGACCTGTAGAGCGTTCACAAGGTAATCTTAACTATTTCTTTATATCATGGTTACCATGGCAACCAGGGCTCCGCCCCACACCAAAATCAATAGGCTTCATCCTCTTTCCTTAATACACCTTCATACCAAATTAGAAAATGATCGGACAAGAACTCGGACCTGTAGAGCGTTCACAAGGTAATCTTAACTATTTCTTTATATCATGGTTACCATGGCAACCAGGACTCCGCCCCACACCAAAATCAATAGGCTTCATCCTCTTTCCTTAATACACCTTCATACCAAATTAGAAAATGATCGGACAAGAACTCGGACCTGTAGAGCGTTCACAAGGTAATCTTAACTATTTCTTTATATCATGGTTACCATGGCAACCAGGACTCCGCCCCACACCAAAATCAATAGGCTTCATCCTCTTTCCTTAATACACCTTCATACCAAATTAAAAAATGATCGGACAAGAACTCGGACCTGTAGAGCGTTCACAAGGTAATCTTAACTATTTCTTTATATCATGGTTACCATGGCAACCAGGACTCCGCCCCACACCAAAATCAATAGGCTTCATCCTCTTTCCTTAATACACCTTCATACCAAATTAGAAAATGATCGGACAAGAACTCGGACCTGTAGAGCGTTCACAAGAAAATCTCTGCGGCGGACGCGGCGGACGCGGCGGACGCGGCGGCGGCGGCGGCGGCGCGACGAGGCCAAATCCATAGTATCCCCCGAAGTGGTTCGGGGGATACAATTACAACATACTAGTTATTGTCATTATAATAATTGTTTTTCTTTCCATATTAAGGCAAGGAATAATAATAATCACAATTTCTTTTACCTATAAATAGATGAACAATCATCTTGAGTGGCTTTAATTTTAATCAACAACCTTATTATATTATCAAATCAGTTAAATTTAAATCCCCTCTTACCTGAGATCCTCTGGCATAGATGTTTCCATTCTCAGTCTTCTTAGCTTCAAATGGATCTGAGATCCAATGTTCCTGTAAGAAAAAAAGTTCATATAAGATCAGACTCCATGAGGCCATCTGGATATAATTGAGACAACCTACAGAGACCCTAGATCATCATCTTAATACATCACCATCGATCAATATCATCACTATCTATCAACGTCATTAGCAGCAGCAGCAGCATCACCATCACCATTGATCATCATCATCACCATTACCACCACCACCACCACCACCACCACCACCACCACCACCATCATCATCATCATCATCATCATCATCATCATCATCATCATCATCATCATCATCATCATCATCATCATCATCATCATCATCATCATCATCATCATCATCATCATCATCATCATCTCCATTAACAACACTAACACTACCACCACCACCACCACCACCACCACCACCACCATCATCATCATCATCATCAAAAATACTACTTTCACCATCATCTCGCTGTCCTTGTTGTCGTCGTCATTATCATCACCTTCATCTTCAATCATCATCATCATCACCATACTTACTGGAAAAGCTGGCACCACATCTATGTGAGAGTTGAGAACGATGCTCTTCAGACTAGGGTCCTTCCCCTCCCAGGTTATTATCACCACCACTTTCCCAGGGTGCACCTTCAATGATGAAAAGATTCCAAAAATATAAAATGACATTGTGCCGGTTAACTAGCGCATACATGACTACAATCATAATGTAAACACTGGAAACTTTCTGAAATCCTTTTAACAGCATGAACATCTTATTTGAATGTTGTTTTACACAAATAAACAAAATTTTCATTAAGTTTTGTGCGATTGCATATAATTTAATTTCAATATAAACATGAAACTATCTAATCGAGGGTGAAACTTTCAGTCTGACTTCTTTCACTACTAGATAACAGTTTATATTATGTAAGTTAAACAATATATATATATCGTGTCAAGCATATACTTCGCATAAAGGTAACATATTTTCAAGGGGTTGAGGTCTTTTGCCTAGAAATTATCCTTCCTGATTTCAATGGACAAGCAGCTTTAATTGATCATTATTTGTTCATGTGTAACGATTGTAAAACTATACATCAAATTGGCCATCAAAACTATAATTACCTCTACACACTTTACAGGCAGCCCTATTTCTCCCGCCATCCTTTTCAGAAATGCAATAGCTCCATCTTCAAAAGATAAACAGTAACAGAAGAAAATAAAATCATTTAACACAAGTTTCACTTGAATTTGATTTCTTCAATTAGCTGTTGGGAATAAAGACCTGTGAAACATATGGAAAAGTTCTGTGCATTTAGTCAGCACAAACCGCACGGCGCGCTTTAACACGGGGAACGAGCATAATTTAGCCTCATTTTCGTGCGCTGTGTGAAATAAAACTCCCATAGCTTAAAGATCGTTTAAACAATTTATACCATCTCGGGTGGAATATTAATCAGTGATAAATTTCCTTTTTAATGGTACCAATTATGTCTCGTTTTGTTACTGGGAAAATATGGCCTTTTGTTGTTTAATTTTCGGTAAAATTTGTCACAGCGACCACTTCTCTATGGTAAATACAGGATTTTGACGAAATTGTACCAACTCTCGCTCCTTCAGCCGATCCTATAATTTTACCCTGATTACGTTTTATACTGTCTCGCATTCCAAAATAAAGAGGATAAAATTATCTTTCTCTTAATGTAAGTAACATTTTTATTATTTGAGGGGAAAATAGGGCCTTTTTTGTATTTCTTGACAACTTAATTATCCACTTTTACCAATGTTTGATACTTTGCGTGAGCTCGTATGCATCATAACACGTAGAACCGTGCATGCGCGAATGAGATACGTTAACGCGCAGTGTGTGTAGCGCACTGCCATTGTCCAGGTACATAGTAAATCTCCAACGTGAATTAAAAGCCGTTTGTTTGCATGTTGTAATGTATATAGCATCTAGAATTGCGTCGTCTGCTTGTGTTAACTTTATGCGCGTTTTGGACGGAAACTTTTCAATATGTTGTGAATAAAGAAAAACAATTATGAAAAAGACCCATGTCAGTACCTTTAAGTTTGAGAATTGACCTCAGATTCAATAGTGATCTAGATCTAGGTATAAATCAAAGTCCTTCATTTGATCAACTTCATTGTGTGTTTACTGTTATAAGTCTGTTATCTAGACTTGTAATGTCCAAGCTATAAAAAAGGTAATTTACTGAGCACTTGGTTATATATATATGGGCCAGTTTTCATTTTGTGATCTACATATTTGTGCAAAACTATAATAGGTAATTATAGGTAATTAAATAAAGGTAATACTTAAAAGTGTAATTATAATTTGTATTCTTTATTAAAAAATAGCTACAGTATGTAGCCATATATACAATGGATATCAGGGCACAGGCAATGAATACAAAATAAAAAAATATTTTATATCAGTTTTTACTATGAATCATATTTTAATATGAATTCTAGACATAATAAAGGTGCCTGTAATTTGATCAATGTTACATGATTGTAAATTTTCTGTAAAATATTGAACAGGGTTGGGTAACATTTTTAGATATTTGTAATACAATACAATATATAAACCGAACAAAGAGTTAACTAATGTCCAAGTTATTTAAACAAATGGATAATGAAAAATGTCTAACTAAAACTGAGACTAGTATGACTATGAGTCTGTGTGATGATATGCGGATTGTCTGATGCACATCATTGTGGTACAAGTACACGTAGCTTCAATATGTTGTATAGATAATTTGATAATTGTTTATAAGCGCAGCAATTTGTAAAAAATATTATCATGGTAACATAAAAAATGGCAAACAATTCAATTTCACAATAAAATGGCCAAGTCCTATTTCAAGTCTATGGCATAATTACTAAACATTGTTGTTAGCAGATTATTTGATTTGATTGATACATCTTTACACTTTTTTTCAAAACAATAAGTATTGTACTAAATATGAACGGCCCCTGCAATTTAGTCAAGGACAAGGGGCTTGCTTACTGCTAGACAGACAAATCCACCTCGTTATGGAGGGGTCCTTTAATACTATGACGTCATACTATAGGCCCTCCATCTCCGGTGAGTGAAACAACAAACGAGGAGAAGGACTGATTTATCGATCTAGGCTCAACTCTACTGATCGCGATGATGTTGAAAAGAAAACAGTCAATGCCTACCATAATCAGGGTTTGGTTCCACAGTCTTTATGCGGAGATACTCCCTGAAGTTTGTGACAGCAGGATCCTCAGTTACAGCTGCCATGTTTCTTCAATTTACGTGTGTCAAAATACTGCAATAAATTTCCACAATCCCAATGGACAGGTGATCGAGCACAGGTGATCGAGGGGTTACTGTTTACTACCAGTACCACCCAGGTATACCCCACCAGTAGATCATAGATATCGCAACGCGCAAATGCCATTGACCTGTCAGTGGCAAATGCGCCGTACGACTCAAACCAAAGACGAAATTCGCGCACGTATATTATTGCGGGAAGGAAGGGGTGCAGGCGTTGTTATCGACATCCCTGGATTTTCCCGTTGCACAGCTACAGGCCTGGGAATTAAAAGGCATCCCCGGAAGAAGGCGTCACAATTTGTTTTCCCGGGGGGGGGGGGGGGGGGGGGGGGGCTGGTGGGTGATACGTCATTCATTTCTCTTCGGCAAGAAAGCGGGTAACCCAGCAGCGTGCCCAAGATTTTTGGGTGCCAAGGGGGGGGGGGGGGGGGGGATGGGGCTAGGGCACAAAAATTGTTTAACCGAATGACACCTAAAGTCAACTGACATTCTTTGCAAGGCACATTTGGCGATCACTTTTAGGAGGAAAAAAAAAAAGAAGATCCTTAGAAGGGTGGGGATTAGGGGCCGTAAGCTTTCGCGAATTTATAGCTAACCCTGATTAAAATTAATTAAGAGATTCCCACATTGGAGATCTCAATGGGGGTCCAGGGGGCGGATCGAGCGGGGGGGGGGGGGGGGGGTAGGGGGCACAAAATGGTTTTGGGAGCTTGACAGATTACTTTAAGATTATATTATTTTATCTCGGTTCTTCGGGTTGGGTCAGTGGTGTTATGTATAGGGTGTGTGTGTATGTGTGGTGTGAGGATGTGGGTTAGATAAAATGAACTCCAATTTGACCTTTTTATCATTAAATGTAAGAGGTCTTAGAGATAAAGTTAAGAGGAGGAATGTATTAGAATGGTGTTTCTTTACTATTTTTGTCTTTCTTTTTTTTCTTCAAAATTATAATACAAACCTTGTGTGGGTTTTTATTTTTATTTTTTAAGTGCACCTAATGTGTTAGTTAATACAGAGAGTATTTACAAATACGGTATATACATAAAATTTGTTTGCAAGAAACTGACTGAATGAATGAATGAATAACTTTATTACCAATAGGTTCAAATATAACAATCATACATGTATATAAGAAATGTTAACATACAAACAAATTGGTAAAAGGACCCTACAGAAATAGCAACTATTGCTAGTGGGGCGTAGGACCCTTTGTACATGAATAAATGACTTACATTTAAATGAGGCAAGAAACTATGATTAAATAACATTCTAAACTAAGTATTTACAATAGTGGACATTCACCCACTAAGAACAACTAAACTATAAGATTATATAAAACATATATCAAATCTTTTCAAACTATTGGTTCATATCATCCAAATTGGAAAAATTAGTAAGTGTAAGTGATATTTTGATATCAATTACACCAGACCACTCTGGCATTATTAAAATTAGGCATCTGGTATAGATAAATTGTGATATGGTAAATCATATTGGAAATTTTATAATAGTTTGTGTTTCAAGGAATTGTTGAGGGATTGACAAGTACATTTTTAATTTGGATAAGGAATGGCGTGCGCAAATTGGGAATAAAGTTATATTTTGGTAAGTTTCATTAAAATGAAGATGAGGGAATATATAATGAGATACTCTTCTGGAAAAGCTAAGAAAAGAAGAGAAAAGATTGAAAAAGTAGAAAAAGAAGTGGAAGATTTAGAAGAACAATTAATAAATACACCTTTAAAAATTATTAGTGAACAAATTGAGGAGAAACGAATGCAGTTAAAGAATTTATATGAGTACATGTATTATAATCAAGGGGTAAGGGGGAGATCCCGGGCAGCATGGTTTGAAGAGGGAGAAAGAAATATGTAGTATTTTGAACAGCTTTTAAAAACTAATAAGATAAAAAGTGTAATTAGAGAGATTTATAATGAAGCGGATAAAATTGTTTTAGGGGGCATTGACCTTCGTGCCATAATAACAATTGGCTGGAGATTAACCCATCATCAACTACTGTATTGCAGCAGTGGAGTTTTGGGGAGTACATGTGCATACAAAAAGAAGATTTTTTTTTTTCTCATCAATTCAATTCAAGACGATTTGACGGCACCATAGATTCAATTGATCAATGATCGTGCAGTTGATTTTCTGTTTGTGATGTACCATACTAAACGTTTAAAAAGCATAGATTTCATGACCCATTATATTGTTCCTTTTTCCTAATAATGAAGCTACGTATCAGGATCAGGGGCAGAACGGAGAAAGTCGATGTTGGTGATGCTCAGTTGGGGAAAATAACTCTTGGAGAACTAAGATCCGCTGTGGCTCAACTCGCAGGGTAAGCGCTACGGAAAGTAAACAATTGTTTCCCCCGAACTGTCGGGGTAGTTGTCCGCAGCCTCCGGATGGCAGGCGAGCGACTGCACACAATGCAACATCATTCAATGAAACAATGCGGGGGCGTCCCGGGTCAATGGATTGGGGATCGAAGCCGACGCCCACGGCCACGCCCTCATCACGCGGGGCCGAGCTAGGTCTTATAAATATTGCGCATTGCTGCTTGCTTTACCAATCACTGTATTAGTGACGGTGTCATGTTAGTATAGTATGAATACCGGAGCCAAAATCTAACTTGATTTTGGCACAATCATGACAAACAACTTAGTTTGACATCGGGCCGAGATACACATTGCTATACCGTATACACTAACCTAACCCTAACCCTAACCCTATACCCTGACCCTAGGATGGTGGCTATAGGTCAGATTAGTGGCTATGGGTCAAAAGGGGGCCAGTCCTCTGGTAACTCATGTGATTAACTTTTTGATTACCGTAAATCTCCGTGTATAAGACGCACTCGTGTATAAAACGCACCCCAACTTTCACAGCAAAACAACAAAAAAAAAGATTTGTTTTTTTGTTTTTTTTGGCTGTACCTGTGTATAAAATGCACCCCCCACTTTGAAATTTTTCTGACGGAAAAAAAGTGCGTCTTATACACGGAGATTTACGGTAACCTTTTCCACATGGTACATTTAATTGTATGCAGCAGTGATCAATCTATGAACTATTGATTGAATAGAGAATATGAATCATATACATGTACATGATATATTCTAAATAAATTAATAATCTGTGTGTCTGTCCCCTCCTCTTTCTTTCATGCAGTTTGGAGCCTGAGAGTGAGAGCTTTGAGTTGAGCCTCAACGGCAGAGACAGAATCAGTGGAAACCCAGACGAGCCTCTCGATCAGTTTGGAATCGTGTCGGGTGACCTCGTTAAGGTGCTCCTTCCTGAAGGTCCAGGACAAAACACAGCTCCAGGAACTGCTTCTAACCGTGCGTCCTCCAGTCAAAGAACACGACCGGATACACACTTAAACGGAAGCATAAGTCTGGCCCATGAAACTACAGCTACGAGGGCTGGTTGCAGTTCCCCAGAGAACAGTCGCAGTGGTAGCCGTGAAAGTGCAAAGACCTCAGACAATGGGGCCGAGTGTAGCCATGAAAACGATGCAAGTCCAGTCAGTAGTGAGATGAGTAGGGAAGAGAAGGAAGCCAGAGAACAGCTGGAGCAACTGGAAAGAGAGACGGCGGGGGATGTGATTTCCGAACCAATGCTGTGCAGGTATAACCACAAAATAAGCAATATTTTGTTTTAATTGTAGATCTATAGATCTGTACTTCATTAAATTGAAAGATTGACATCTCTTATAATCATTGTGTAAAACTTCAATCTGTGAATGATGAGACAGATCTCTAAGTTACATTCTGTTTTAAATGCATTTTATTCCATTTATTTTGTGAAACATTGTTAGTGCTTTATAACTGGGGTAGAAATTGTTATTTTTATCATTCCTTCAAACATGGATAGTAGTAAGAAAAAGACATTCTGAAAGGGTCTAGCACGTTCGGAATCTTACATAATGATTATAAAATCCATCCCCCGAATATAGTGAAATGAAGTTTAAACTTGGTTTAAATATCTGTTTGATGATTTCATCAATTAGGAATGCAGAAGATGGGAAAATCCCCCTCTTTCTGAGGCAGCTGTGTCTGGAGAACCAACACGCTCGGCTGGGGGATGCTCTCTGTCTACCCCTGCACGTTCTCATGATGGATACGGGCTTTGATACTAAGGCATGTTAATTGATCTATTTATGTTTTTATTATGTAGGGATGCAGAAGATGGGAAAATCCCTCTACTTCTGAGGCAGCTGTGTCTGGAAAACCCATCCACTGGACCGGGGGACGCTCTCTGTCTAGCCCTGCACGTTCTCATGATTGAAACAGGCTTCGATACCAAGGTATGTTCTCTTTGATATTCCCTTTAAATAAAAAATAGATCTATATAGTTAGGGTTAGGGATGGGGTTTAAGGGTAAGGGTTTTACAGACAAAACATTTCTTGCAGAGGTTTACTTTTCTTATTTGTAATATGTCCTTTGGAAATGTTTCAACCTAGTAAATTGCAAAAGTCTGAATGTTGCTTTAAATGATAACCTCAATTCGATCTTTTGATATTTAGAAGGATAGCAACTTGAGTGATGAGGGTGCACCATCATCATCATCTCCGTTAGCAGCAGCAACAGCAGCACCATCCAATACAGAGAGCCAGACTGAAGGAACATCATCATCATCATCATCAGCAGCAGCAGTAGCAGCAGCAGCAACAGCGGCAACAGCAGCAGCAGCACCACCACCATCCACTACAGTGAGCCAGGGTGAAGGGATAGCATCACCATCATCACCTGAAGGAAAACGGGAGGAGGAGGAGGATTGGGATGGAGGTCGGTCGACTTGCCTGCCTCCTGGATGGAAGAGTGGGACCTCCTACAGGCTGCCCTACCAGCATCCTGAATGCAGGGATCTGACCTGTGCCCTGGCTGTGACATCTCTTGGGACAACCCTCATTGTACATGGTAGGTTTGAACAAGGGCAAACAAATATATTTTGTTTTTTGGAGGGGGGGGGGGGGGGGGGGAGGGGCTACTTTTCAAGCTTGTCATGAAAGTAGCTCTCTAAAATTATTTTTGCATTGAACTCTCTACAAATCAAAATTGGAGCTCTAGTATGGTTTTTAATGTCTCTTTTTGGCATTTTGGGGACTAAATCATATTTTTTCTCTTCCCTCCAAGAGTTCCCACCATATCTTGTCATTTTACCAATACTGTTCTGGAATTATCACATGCTTGGTTATAAGGAATGATGAAAGTATTGTTCTTTTTATTACAATATTTGATCATATTTCATGATATCATTGTGGACATCTTTGTACAGGTTTGGTTGGAAAGGAGATTAAAGCAAGTACGCAGCTCAAACCAGCATCTTTTGCTTCAGTTGGTGAAGAAGGTAAATACTTTGAATATTTGGTTTTCTTCTCATTTATAGAGGGTTTATTATTTTAAAGAGCAATCATTTGTAGAATATGACTTTAAAAGAATTACTCATTTGATGTGCGTTTGCTCCTTGGTGATGTGTAATGAAATGTCTATTATAGTGAAGCACTTGATAATAATGTTGATATCAGATATATATCATTATTTATATCTTTATTTATAAATTTAAAACCAGGTCTGTGGCAGAAGTTAAAAATATTTCGCCTTCTGAATTTCGGCCTGCTGCAATTTTTTTTCAGAAATGATTCAAATATGATTATTGTGAACAATTTACAGATAACAATTAATAAACTTGATACATATGTCACTTGCACAAGCTAAAAGTGGACATACATGTATGAACCTTTTTGAAAAACAATGTCTGTATTTGATGTTTACATTTCAGATCAAGTTTCTTTCAAGAATCTTGCACTCCTGTCAAGGACATTCAAAGATGCCATCGCATATCCACTCCTTGCTGATATGAGACAAGGTAAAGCTGTACTTAATTTTGTTTATATAGCCTTAAACCTGGGCGGACAGAGCAGACTAGTTTTCAGTCAAGCTAAAGTCAGGCCCGATCAGTAGGAGCCAATTCATCATGTTGAATTGGACCCAACTGGCGTCCGACTAGGAAAATCAGAGTCATGAGGCAACATACACTTACCTGATCTAACTGAAAACAAGTCGGATCTGATCGGGTCGAGTCGGCTCTGTGTGCGCTTGGCTTAACACACACTTACAGTTACTCATGTACAAACAGTACCCTGCACACATTATAGACCATTACCTAAGTACCAAATATTCCATGATGTACTGCAAGTAGTATTAAGTAATTAAGTCCATAGTGGTCAAATTCTTTGCCTGAGAAGCTAAGTAAAATTCTAAGTAAACAGATCAAACATAATTGAGTATCAATATCAACCAGGTAAAATACTGATTGAATGTACAAATTATTTCCAATACCTAGGTAGTGATTTTGCTTCTTTACAAAGATTTTGCGACCTCAAAATCCTAGACCCCTAACTGACTCTCATATATGTCATGATAGTTAACAATAGGTAGGTTTGAGGCAAGTTAATAAGTATAGTGTAAGAGGATGACTACCAAATACAAGCCAGGAAATGATTTATCTTTAGAAAGAACATGTTTATCATAGTAGATAAGCTACTATGTTTATATACTTAGATAAGCATTTTCAGCAGTATTTTCGCATCATTTAGAAAGAAAGAAATGTTCATGTTTACTTGTTTGATTTTTGCCTGAATGTTCTGATTTAACCTGTTGCCACTGTGTATGTTATTCTCGGTAGAGCTGGGTTTACTGCCTCTGAATGGACTTCTGGCACTTGTTCCAGAAATTCAGGTTTGTGGGTCAAATTATATACTTATTGTTTCTTTAATAATTATATTTATTATAATATATTTCAAACAGTTTTGTCTCCTATGTTAATTAAAGAACCATTTTTTACTGCATTGATTCATTGGAAGAAATGTTGATCACATTGTATTGTTTATTGTATGTTTTGGATATTTGTGAAAATGTGGAAATAAATAAATGAATTATTTCTACTACATTATATCACGTGTGTACAAATATTGCAGAGATATGCAATCAAGAGTATTTCCCTCAACTCATTAGCATTTCCATTTATCCCCCTCCTTTATTCATAAAAATTAATAGAAACAATACTTGAATACGAGCCATTAACAATATTAAATAATTATGTTTCCTAAGTTCCCAAAGCCTAGAAGGGGGCTCTAAAATAATGTGTCTGTTCTTCCTGCAGGCCCTTACATCAATGAAATCTCTTAAAAATATTAACCAAAAACACTGGAAATATCAAACAAATTGTTTTAATGCTCAATGATGTTTGCTTTCTTGGTTGAAAATCTTGAGTTTTCTGCAAATGTGTTAAAATACATTCACACAATATTTGAAGGATTGATCATTACCATTTTTGATGTTAAAATTGTTTGATTTCTCAGTTGAAGATCCTGAGCTTTCTGCCACTGCCCGATGTTCTCACCATGTCTACATTGTGCCACCACTTCAACAGCCTTGCCATTGATGCGTTACTATGGCGACAACTGCTGCTGAGAGACTTTGGGGGTAAAGCCACTGACAAGCACTGTAACTGGAAATCTGTGAGTTTGCTGTCTCTTTGTGGTATTTATTCATAGTAATCAGATAAAACATTTGTTGTTGTTGTTCAAGTATTTGATTAAGATCATGACTAGATTTTAGGTCAATGGATCAATGTCAATAGTATTCCTCACCCCCTCTTTCCCTTCCCTCCGCCCCTCTATAAAAAAAAGACAATTAGATATATATCTCTGTATATTTTGGTCTAGATACATTGATTAAATACACAATTAAGATTTTCCAATCTACACATGGAATAGTGGTCATTAAACAATATGTTTTAATTTGTCATAATTTGGCCTAATTCTTTTAAAACTGATGTAAACATTGCAAACAAGTTTAATAATACATTTACTGTATTGTTTATGTCCAAATTAACCTCTCATTTATTTTAAATTAAATAAGTCATATTGATGAAACTAAAACTATATAATAAAAAATAATAATATCAATGTGTTATTTTGATTTATTTGTGCAAATTGTCAATATTCTTCTTCAGGTATATAGGGAGAAATATCGGATGAGAAAGATGCGGGATCAGTTGCGGAGTCGCATTCAGAGGAGCTTCTATCCTCTAGGGAGGCGCCCCTTTGCCTTCGTCCCTCCTGTCCCGACCCCTCTCTATGGCATCTACCCTCCTGGATACAGGTAATCGCTTTAAAGGGAACAAACACCCCCAAAATAATTTTCTAATAAATACAAGATAATATTTTTAGAAGTCCATTCCACCAAAATATTTCAGAAAAATTGTTTAATTTGGAAACTCATCATCATACGAAATTATGTGTTCAGTTACGCAGAAGAAGACTAGTCCTATGAGTTATATTGTCTAGGACGTTCATGTTCTACTGTCTTCAAATATGCGCTTGTATAGAACTGACGCACGTGCAAACGTTTGGCGCTTAAGTTTGGGTATTTAATTGCATTGTTTAGAATATACCTTTGCAAGATGTTGGACATCTATTTAATATCAAATAACGGTACTAAAACAAATAAGCCTATGTAATATATGTGGTTTTTTGAGTGGTCCCCTTTATTAAAGGGATAGTTGAGTTCTGGTAAGGAGAGTACAGTTTTAGTGAAACTGAATTTTAGTAACCAAAACCTGCATCATTACATTACAAACTAATAGTTATAACTAGAAAGGAACACACAATTACAAATGACGTAGTAAAGATCATGTTATCATTAAAAAAGAGCCGTTAAAACGTAAGAGGGCGCTCTCTAAACACTCATCGGTTTCAACCATTTTGAATAAAATATTGTGCATGTGATGCTTTGTTGAAATAGTGAGTAGATAGAGAAATAACCAACAACTATTTAAATACCTATTTTGTAACTTTTTGAAAAGAGGAAGCATTTTTTTGAATTTTTAACGGCTGGTTCAAAATTCTATAATAAACCCGGGGCCCCGGGTTTATTACAAATTGTTATATTTATGGATATTTCAGCCGTTTCTGAACCGATTTTGATCAAACAAAGATGATTTTATTGTTTAAATATTATGCTCTTTCAAATTTTACACTCAGTTTTTCATAACCTCACAAACCAATTAAGTAGTCTACCAAAACTCAACTTTCCCTTTAAAGTATATTCAGAAAAATTTGATTTTTTTTTTTTTTTTTTTTTTTTACATGTGAATATAATTAAAATGATCCATTAATTTCATAAGATTTCCCCCCCCCCCCCAAAAAAGAAGATATTAGAGACTTCAATGGTATGCCAATATCATTGTAATATTCTAATATCATTCTTTTATATGATGTGCGATAGTTTCATAGAAAAAGAACACTGTTTACCTAGTGAAAAAGGCGAAATTGACATTTTATCATCTTCTGCCCACGGAATTTGACTACAATTTGACTACATAACATTGTTTTTCTCTGTGTGGGATCACGTTTGGTGTCTACTATAGACAGGTGGATGCTAGACAGGTTTGACTCTATCTGTATAATTATTTTTTCATTTTTCCAGAGGTGGAGACTATGACATTGATCCCTTCAGAGCTGGGGCTGCTTTGCCAGGATACCCCAGACCAGGTGAGATTAAATTGGGGGAAATGATTGTGGGGACTCATCTTTGAATTTCATGGGTTCTTTTGTAGGGCGAAATATGAATTGAGCCCTATAGTATATCCCCTAATGAAGTGTAAATAAATGTTGTGAAATTTTTTGCTATAATCTTGGAAACATTTTAAAATTTGGTCTTAATACATTACTGATGAGAAAAAGTGATGTTTCCATTTTTTATTTTTGGTCCCAGGGTGCATTTTGGCGATTTTAAAGATAATTAGCTAATTTGCATATTTGTGAAATAAGGTCAGGGGTCATTTTCTATCTAGGAATAGTACAATATTGATAAAAACTAGTATTCTAGGGTATTTTGGGGCAAGGATTCCATTTCCGGTGCTCGTTTGTAAGTGATGTATGGGAAACACTCTGAAATCCAAGATGGTTCCCCCTAATTTGCATATTTATGAATATTATTGATTTTCAGTGGCTACAGCCCCTAATAAGCAATCATTCCGGATTATTATTTGTCAGTTATGTTCTAAGTATGCATTTAAGATATCAGAGATGAGTTGCCATCGTGGCAACCTCTAGCAATGCATATTATTTGCATAATTATGTATTTTACCTAATTTGCATATTCCCCAAAATCGAGTATATTGGGAACCCGGCAAGTAAAAAAGACAAGTAATACCACTTTTCCAAGGTTTTGTGGGGCAGCAGATCCATTTTTGATACTTATTTACCTGTATCACCATGGCATCTATCTCTAATCCAAAATGACTGCTCCCTAAATTACACATGTTATGATACACGACTATATTATTTCGGTTATATTAGATTGATATTATAATGTTTTGACTTTTAATTATTGGAATGAGCAACTAGAATATTTGAATCACAATGTAGTTGTTTGCTTACAGTAAGCAAATCATACTTTTATCAATTAAATGCCGTTTAAGTAGCAAATAGCATTATTTACTTTAAAATGACAATTGCGGCCATCTTGAATTTATGTGGGTTGCCGAGGTGATACAGGTAAATAAGTATCATGAATGGATTCGTTGCCCCCTAAAACCTTGGAAAAGTGGTATTACTTGTCTTTTTTACTTGCCGGGTTCCCAATATACTCGATTTGGGGGAATATGCAAATTAGGTAAAATACATATTTATGCAAATAATATGCATTGCTAGAGGTTGCCATGATGGTAACTCATCTTTGATATCTTAAATACATACTTAGAACATAACTGACAAATAATAATCCAGAATTATTGCTTATTAGGGGCTGTAGCCACTGAAAATCAATAATATTCATAAATATGCAAATTAGGGGAAGCCATCTTTGATTTCAGAGTGTTTCCCATACAGCACTTACAAACGAGCACCGGAAATGGAATCCTTGCCTTAAAATACCCTAGAATACTAGTTTTTATCAATATTGTACTATTCCTAGATAGAAAATGACCCCTGACCTTATTTCACAAATATGCAAATTAGCTAATTATCTTTAAAATCGCCAAAATGCACCCTGGGACCAAAAATAAAAAATGGAAACATCACTTTTTCTCATCAGTAATGTATTTAGACCAAATTAAAAACTGTTTCCAAGATTATAGCAAAAAAAATTGCTGCTTTACATAACCTGATAGACTACTACATGAAATGAATATCTTCACATAATATCACATGTGACCGGCTATAGCAAAACCCTGCACTTGTCGGTAATTCATGTTCTGAAGAAATGGGCATTTTAAGTTCACATATTAATATGTGTAAAAGACTTGTGATTGTAAAATTGAAACAATCATATATTTGCCAATTATTGACCAATTGGATAGAAAAAAGCATCAAATGAAAACTTGTGATGTGGCCTTTCTAATGGTATGAAAATCTACTTTTTGATTTTTACCGACTAGTGCAGGGTTTTGCTATAGCCGGTCACATATATGCAACTCCCAAGCATTACAATCTTGTTTACCATAAAATGATATGTACATGTAGCATGCCTCATTTTTGGTATCAAACAGTGTGATTGTTTAATTAGTTATATTATCGAACGTATTGGAGTATAGACCACTTTCCAGGTAAGGATCTTATCCGTACTGTGTGTAATTTTGATGTGAAACCAGTGAACACTTTGTAAGTCGATTATTTATCCATTTGTTTGTCACATTATTGTCACATGACAGGTTTCCAACCAGTACCAGGTGCAGTGGTTCCTAGACCAATGATGCCCGGACCCCGCCACGACCCCATCTTCCACGACCCAGAGATCAACCCAAGACCCGGACATGGTGGAGGTCTGATGGACATGGATGTTGGGAGACCTCATCCCTATGTCCCTTCACAGCCCCAGGGGTTCCCCATGATGCCCGGTAGACGGACGGGTGGGCGAGGGGGGAATCTTAGAGGGTCCTTCAGGTGATCCTTTGGATGACCATACCATGGACATGGTGGAGGTCTGATGGACATGGATGTTGGGAGGCCTCATCCCTATGTCCCTTCACAGCCCCAGGGGTTCCCCATGATGCCCGGTAGACGGACGGGTGGGCGAGGGGGGAATCTTAGAGGGTCCTTCAGGTGATCCTTTGGATGACCATGCCATTGATGTGTAGAAAGGCTGAGGGATATGGTATGATAGACAAGACCTGTATGTTATGCTTCAGGGTTCATTAGGATACCTTGCCCCAAAAAGGAATGTGAATTAGGAGGAGATTGAAATCCAAGAGGGTTCTTCAGGTGATCCTCTGGATGACTTTGCCATGGATGAGGTGAAGGACTGAGGGACAAGGTTTGATGGACAAGACCTTCCTTTTATGCTCCAAGGATTCTCAATAATGCCCGGCAGACAGGCGGGTGGGCGGACAGGAGGCTTCGATCTTCAGGTGATTTTAGAAGATTCTTCTATTTATCCTTAGACCTTCCTATTATGCTTCGAACAGAGTTCTTTGAGATACCTGACAGCAGATGAAGTGGATTAGTAGGATATGGAAGTCTTAGAGGGTATATCAGCTAGGTGATCCTTCTAATGACTATACCGTGGACATGGTGAAGGACTGAGGGACATGGTCCAAGGGAGAAGACCTGTCTGTTATGCTTCAGGTTTCATTGTGTTATCTGGCCAAAGAAGAAGTGGATAAGGAGAAGGGAATGTTAGCGGGTTCTTCAGGTGATCCTTCCAATGAGCCTGGAATGGAAATGCGGTGAAGGACTAATGAATTTATATGAGTAACACGACTTCTCTGCTGTTACTCCAGAAGTACAACTTAACCCTAATCAGGTAGGGTAATTTTGGCTAAGCTACACAGGGTTGGGGGGGGGGGGGTCTGATTCTGCTCCCCCCGAGTGGCCACACACAATTTGGCAGGCAAATAACTTTGGACATAATCTACACGACTGCATAATTTTTTCTTTAAACATTTAATGTCTAATTATTATTTAATAAATTATGCAAATTAATGCAAATATCTGTTTTTAGCCTACGAATCACAAACTTTTGCTTGGCATATGCTTATTTTATGCATAAGTATTCTTTATGACTTAGTAATCAAATTTCCAATGTTAAAAATTGCAACAGCTCAAATTGTCCTCATAGATTTCTTTGTTTGGGGACTTATTTTGGACTTGCGTATTTTATTGTTCATTTTGATGGAATCAATTCCACCCAGGCCATGCATCTGTGAATATTTACTGCATGACTCTTTAGAATAAGGATACTTATGATATTTGCAAACTCAATTCATTAAAAAACAATCTCTTTCTTATTTATTTTTGTTTGGCACAATTAGCAGTTATTACTCTGAACTGACTATAAGTTGCAAAATTTGAATGCAAATTGAATGAAGTACATTGTATGCTGCTGTTATAGGAGGACATTTTTCTTCACATCCAGAGGAGCCTGGGAGATTTTGTATATGCATGATATGCAGGGCTCCATACTTACCTTTTTTTTTGTCAGTGGCCCGGTCGGACCAGTGAAATAATTTGTTCCCCTTTTCTGGTGGCCTGAAAGAAAAATTACTGGCCCGAAAATTTTATTTCATGAGTAAACTTTTTACTATTCAAAATATGACTCTATCCTGATCAAACCACCGATTATAGATGAAGCATGACATGGAAGATTTTTAAAATGTTGTCAATGTCGGGTTGAAAATCTGCTTGCTCGATTGAGCCTTTTGACTTTTATCAATTTTTTGCTGGCCCAAAGTGCAATTTCACTGGCCCCGGGCCAATGCGAGTGTCGAGCCCTGTGATGTTTTGTTTAATTGTTGGGGGAATATTCCTTTTTTACAGTGGAGGTAGAGATCAAGTATGCCTTGGGCCTTCACAAAATGCAACTCATTGCTTGCCATAATTTGATTTATTAAAGAAAACGTGTTCTACAGTTAAAAACTTACAATAAACAAGCATTTATGTCATGAAGGAATATTTGTTTGTCAATATTCATTTTTTCCCCGATATGCAGCAATTTTTTTAATGCAGTAAAATTAATACTGATTGGAACCAAGTTATTTCATACGAGGACAAATTGTATGCAGTGTAATGTTGTGTACATCAAATGTGTTATAAAGTAATGTCCTGCATTATATTTCTTCCTATTAAATACTTCATCAGATATGTATGATTTGTCAGCTACAACAATCAGTGCCAAAGATATGATCAAAGAAATTGTTATTACTTTGGAAATTAAATTTTGAATCTATAATAAACCTGTGTATTCAGGCTAAATTGCAGTACTATTTTTTGCAGTTTTTTTTAAATGTTTGAATTATTATATAATGTAGAAACTACATGTATATAAATCTTTGTGTGAGAGTGAGAAGGGGGTTAAGTAGATTTCTGGACACTATTAAAGTGAGACCTGTCAAGTGTCAGATATTGCCCAAAATGACATTTGAGACTTCAATCCTGTACCAAAATCAGTGTAAGATATGTCCGAATGATGTGTGAAAGTTTCATTGAAAAAGAACACTGCTTTCCTGGTTAAATAAAAAGCGAAAATATGCGTCAGCTTTTACAACGGACATTTATGAGGTTTATGAACGTTTTTGAGCTGAATGATAGATATCGTCATACTAAAGGGGCATTAAAAAATATCTAACCCTATATTATTCTTCTCTTACCATAAGCTAAACAACACGGTAGAAGAGAAATGAGGAAGCTCCAAGTAATTTTTGTGGAGTGAGACACTTTACAGGCCTCACTTTAATGTAGGTTCAAGTCTTCTCTGTGATGCCAAATGTTTAGCTAATAATTGCATCTAGGTATGATTTTGCAAATATTGATCAAAAATAAGCGCTAATTCTGGTCTAGAAACTACAAGGCTCTCAAATTGTGAACATGATTTTCTCCAAAGTACCAAAATGTGACTTGGTGCCCTTTTCTTTCTCATCTTGCAATATAAGAGAGAGAGAGTGGCTGATATTAGATATATGTATGACAATTTGGTCAGATCATTATATGTGCATACAAACACACACACACACACACAATTTTATATGACCATACTTGTCTGCTAACACATTACAAAGTAAAGCACAAACTCATTATTTGAAATTCAGGGAGTACTGTGCTACTTTCCAATTAGGTCCATTGAAACTTTTCTTTGTGATCCTTCCTCACTTTAACATTAACATTATGAAACTCGCAGCAATCCATTGCGTCTTTTCCAGAACACACAAGTGCATGCACAATGCCATCTCGCTCAAACCTCTCAAACATCCATAAACTTCATCCACCATGAACTATCACCAAAGTTACGAGTGTTAAAATAACACAAACGGGTATAAAATTATTAAAATAATTTTATTCATTTCCACAATATATTGCATTTACAGCACATATTGATGCTTTGAACATGCTTAAAGGAGGGGTTCGGACGATTTTCAGCATTTACCAATCAAAGAAACAATAATCGTTCAACAAATTGCCTTTGTCCCGACGAAAAAAGACCAACTGGATCATTCACAATCACTTTTGGACTAAATAAGGTAACAGTTCTTGATCGAATCTGCCGCCAGTGGGATCTATCCCAGCATGCAATATTCGTGACATCGATGCCTCACTTTGCTGCCAATACAAAGCAAAGTGAGGCTGGCGAGTCACGCGATCACGTGATAAAAATCGCAAGCGTACAGAAAAAAGACGATGAATAACAAAAATTGCAGACACATAACAATAGAGTATAAATCATCCTGATGGGATATTTTTTTTATAAAAATATATTACCAATGAGTCATTTTTTTAGATTTTGGTACATTAATTTTGAAATTGTCCGAACCATCCATTTTAATAGTAACAAGATAAAAGGAAATTACTATTTTGTGATAGTGTTCTTGCCACTGTAATTAAATAACCACTGCTCCAAACAGAACAATGAATACAATTTTCAATTCCACATTGGAAGTGAAGAAAACTAGTTTTTAACAATTTGTAAGAAATGAATCAGCAGATTAGAACATTTTATATTTTGAGCAGAGTTCAACATGATCATAAAAGTTAACTCGACCTTTAAAATATCAATAAAAGAATCCTTTCTTTAACTAGATTCAAATAAAAACATCTCAATTGAAATGAGTTTAAAATTTTGCACTTTAGAATTTACAATCATTTTCAAGTGGACGAGGGGAGGGGAAGATAAGGGAAAACACTTGTCAAACATGCCTGATTCAAGTTTCCACTCTGCACCAATTGTTCTATCTAAACCTAAGAGCCAGAAAGTTGACCTTTATTTTTCATACGGTAAGTTTAATAGCAAAACAACATTTATATAATGCAATAACTGTTGATTTCTATATTCTATATATAGCTTTTAGTTTAAAACATATAGGTAGGCACAGAGTTATCTACTTAATACTCTACATTATAATGATTGTCACTGCATTTGCATGCCAAAAACATATACAACTTAAAATAACATTATAGTCAATATCCATGCCTCTTTGGTCAAAGCCCTGTATGTAATACAGGATCGCATACATTTACAGATTGATAGACAACTTATAAAATATTGTATTCAAGACACACAAAATTAATTAAAAACACTTGCTATGTAGGCGGTCCAACATTATTACGTCATTGATAACTGCAGCAACATAATATGTGCCTCGATTGGCCAGCCCTTCTTTATGACCAGTATAACTTTATTTCAGTGATTTGCTTAGGCAGTACAAGATTCACCCACTTACAATGGTGCCCGACTTATGTTAGGCTAGGTATCTATAAATAATCTAAGACGGCTCACAGTGGGACGATATTTAGGTAAATATTTTACTTATAATTATAATTAGTATTATAAATTTTAGGTAGGTATGTGCCTCCCCAGGGTTCCAATGTAGGGGCTCCGGAGCAGATCGCCGCATTTGCAAGGGGGGTCTCCGGAGCGGACCTCACGGAACGAAATTGTCGCACCGGAACAAGTTTAGAGCCAGGTAATGCCAGGCGGCTGTTCAAATCCACTACAAACGAAACGGAAATGCTTGGCAGCTGTTCAAATTCACTACCAGCGATCAGACCCAGCGAAACGGTGGAACAGGCAGAAAGACTGATATTTAGAATTTGGGGGGTCTGCGAAATGGCCGATATTTAGGTTTTTAGGGGTCTCCGGAAAGAAAACTTGAGCTGCAAAAGGGGGTATTGAGGGGGGCACACATCTAAACTAGTGCCAGGTGTAGGGAGTACCCCCCCCCCCCCCCCGGGCTACCCTGCTCCCTCCTGAGGGATGTCTTCAGACTGACTGGAAGAGAGTCACAGATCTGACTAGCATAGCTCTCACTCGGGTAGGGGAGCTTATTAAGGGAAGATGATTAACATTGCGAGTCTGGCAACATCGGTTTAGCCTTCAGGTCTTGGTCCTGCCACCCTGCCCTCTCTTGAGGTATGTCTTTGGACAGACTTAGAAGGGGCCACAGATCTGGTTGGCATAGCTCTCACTCTGGTATTGGAGCTCATGGAGGGACGAAAGCTAACATTGTGAGACTGCCAACACCAGTCTTAGCCTTCAGGTCTTACCACCCTGCCCTCTCTTGAGGTATGTCTTTGGTCTGACTGGATTGGAGCCGCAGATCTGACTGGCGTAGCTCTCACTCAGGTAGGGAACCTCATGATGGGATGATTGCTGAAACAGGAAGCAACAGAAATGAGAAAGTTAGGAATGTATTAGACTCATTTTTAATTAGAACTAATGCAATATTTTAAAGCAATTTATAACGACCAGATCTATTCCCAATTTTGGAAAGAACATACAGCATTCCATAACACTTTGGGCGTTTTAAATCATGGTTTAAACTTATACCACATTTTGTTTGTTGCAAAAGAGATTTGTGCCAAGTCACTTTTTATATTTTAGATATAAACATGTTTAAAGTTTATAAGCCATATGGAAACTAGATCTTCGACTGTGCGCAGTCAAAAATAATGCCTCTGCTATCACGCAATTGTTATATTAAGCCCAAATTAACATGCGCTAAATTAATGTTCAAACTTCAATTGTAATGGTGATCCCTCAATCAGATCTCGAGATATCCAATAACGTGCTATTTATGCATATATAGTAAGTCATGACCTTGACCTTTGACCCAAATATCTTATTAGTTTATTGGCTCCGAATGATACAAATTAGTACTAAGTTTGATGGAAATTTGTCAACTGGATCTCAAGATCACAATTTCAAGCAATTTTGTGCATATATTGAGTCCTGTGACCTTGACCGTTGACCTCATGACTCGGGGACTTAGTAACATCGTCCAAATCCTCAAAATACAATTGGAATTCTAGCGGTTCCCTCATACCTTGTTGTATTCATATTAACAATAAAATCATAGGACAGGTTTCGGTTTTTCAAATTTCCCTTTCGTTAAAAAGATATTTACGATTGAAGTGTTCAGAAGTTAAATAATCCAACGGATCGCGAAAACCGTGTACAAAGTGAGTGCAATGAGTTTGTGAATATCACTTTGCATTTTTGCTCATTACTCGGCCATATAACGTCCATTTGACTTGAAATTTTCACACAATACCCTGTGGACATATCAGATAACAACAACATACATTGTGCCAAAGAGATTTGTGCCAATTCACTTTTTATACTTTAGATATAAACATGTTTAAAGTTTATAAGCCATATGGAAACTAGATGGATCTTCGACTGTGCTGCTGTTCTTGAAACAAAAGTAAGAATTTAGTTTTAATCTTGTATACATACATAAAACATACATTGTATCAACCATTCATCACTTTTTGCACATGTCAACAAAGTTACTAGATCCCTTAGTTTAATGGCTGCATTGGCTTCCTAAGATACATTCAGATACCAAGTTTGATTGAAGCCTGACATTCAGTTCTTGAGTTTTTACAATTACAAGCTATTTTTAATGATTCTCATGACCCCCAACATTAGATGGCTACATTGGCTCCAAAAGATAGATTCAGGTACCAAGTTTGATTGAAATCTGACATTCACTCCTTGAGATTTTATCATTACAAGCTATTTTTGCTTATATATTGAGTCCTGTGACCTTGACCTTTGACCCCATGACCCCAAAATCTTATCGGATCATTGTCACCCCAATATGTACACTTATTCAAAGTTTAAAATTGATCTGTCAACCGGTTCTTGAGATATCGCGAGAACGAAAACGGGACGGACAACCCGAAAACATAATGCCAACTTTGTTGGCGGAGGCATAAAAACAAATGTAGCTCTTTCATAAATGATGAATGTTCCAAAAAAGTAGACTTAATTAGGCCATGAAAAATAAATGGTTGGATTGGCGTAACCCGCCCGCCCCTAAAAATACCGGCGCTAATGCACGCCGACCCTAGAGGTTTTTTCTGAATTTTATTTAAAAAAAAAACAAAAAACAAAAAACAAACAAACAAATTAAATTGCAATAGAATTTGCAATTGCGATGTGTTATGTGTGTGTTTTTGTTTATTTGTGCGAAAAAAAAAAAGAAAAAAAGAAAAAATCCCTACCGACCTACCCTAATTTTTGGTTGCCCGTTACTCCAATCAAACAAATTTTTTTTTTGGGCCTTATCTTGAAAATTTACCATCACATAGAGAAGGCTCCAAGTTAACCGAGAAGATAGTATACATAACTCAATTTAGCCAAGTAGACTTAATGCCCTACTAACTCTCACCCTACGATTTGTGAATTTCAGCCTACAAGTATGTCTTACCTGCTTGAAGATGCATTCTGGGATCGAGAGAGAGCTGACGAGAAGTGCGTTGACCCTGGATAGCATCTGTGTAGGGACAGCGGGGAGGATGTAGAACACTTTCTTCCTGGGGTCGATGCCTCGCACAATGCCTGCAGTAGAAAGGATGAAAAAGGGAAATGTTTATGTTCGGAATAACTGTAACTTTTCATACATATTTATCGGAATGGAACACCAAGAACTACCTAACAAGTCTGAGATAATATCACACTTATATATGAAAATGCAAATACTTACTCATAAAAGAAATTATAAAAACTCATAAAAGAATAGCAGAAAAATGCATCGTGAGTCTAGGAGTTATCAAACAGAAAATTCAAAGTCAGGAATGAGACTCAAGAATAAATTACTCATATTATGCTGCTGTTCTTGAAACAAAAGTAACAATTTAGTTTTAATATGAACCCATTAATTTCACTCAAGACTTCTTAATCTTGTATACATAATAGTTATTTCAAATGACCAAAATAATACATATCCACATGAAGACTATGATACCAACTCACCTAATCCTATGAATTCACTCATCGGGGTCTTTGAGAATGTCTTCAGACCCTCCTTGGATTCTTCAACTCCACATCTCTCCATCTGAGAATAAAATAACAGAATAAATCTATTTAGTTTACATGTACTAAGGCAGCACTAGTCTTGAACCTTATTTTAAGTAAAATGGAACATCGGGTATACTGAGAACTTGACTACAAGGAGCACGGGTGGTCAGTGGTGTAGCGTGGTCAGACTGATTTAGGGTGGGGGGGGGGGGAGGGCACACCTTACATATTTATTTGTTTCTCTTCAAAATTGTCCCCTTATGTTTCTTAATAAAACACACACACAAAAAAAAAAATAGGGGGCATGTGCCCTCTGCCCCCCCCCCCCCCCCCCCCCCCCCACCCCCGTCGCTATGCCACTGCTGTTGGTAAGATCAACTATGAGCTGCTCAATATTAAACAGCATCAGATGAATTTCTAACTCTAAAATATCTCCAAATTAACATTACTTACCTCCTCCCTGCTTGTAGAGCACAGAGCCACAATGTTGGCATTAGCAGCATACAGCAGCTGGCTGATTGGCACGTGTTGGTGACAGACATGGAGAAAGACGTGACTCCAGGGAACAGCGTAGGGAGGCACTGCAAGGAGCTGATCCACGTTAGGGTGGAGCACATGGAGACGGCTCAGCGATGCCAGGATGTTCAGCTGTCGATGGGAGGATGCCTGATAGCTGGAATGGAAGGGATGAATTTCATTATATTTACTACGAACAATTTGAATAAAAACAAACAGATAGGAAAATAGCACAATACAGATAAACAAAATGTTCAAGGGAACAATATTCAAAGTGTGGAGCGAGAAGCAGAGGCCATTGACCTACATGTATTATTTTTTAACAAATTGAAGTGATTCACTGTTGTAGAATATATCATAACTTAGATGTTTATGTAAAGATATGGACAAAAACTGCTGTGAAATTGACTAATTGAGCATTAAAAGGTTCGAAATAAAAACAAACTGTGACAATGATCAATTCAACCGCCTATACGCTGCATGCAAAAGATTATGCTAGCGCACGTGTTCACGGTATGCGGGCTTGTTGATATCTCTAGCCCATCGCTAGCAGCGTGGACAGGAGCGAACAGGCGGTGAATTTAGGCCACATTTCACTGGCATGCATTGAATTTCCTCCGATATTTCTGCATTTAAAGATACTAAGGTTCGGATTCTACCACACAAGCCCTTTTTAATACTTATTCAATAATATTGATCAATTTGTTTGGCCAATATAAATGTTTTCCGTAACTTTCCTAGTACTGTTATTTGGCTTTAAAAAATTGACATTACACTGACAAAACCTGAGGATGATTTTGGCAAAAGACAAGTCGGCCAAATATAATAAAGGGAACCAACACCCCAAAATAATATTCTTATAAGGCAATAGTTTTAGTAGTCCGTTCCACCAACAAGTTCAGAAAAATAGGTTTCCTAACCTTTAACCGTTCAGGACTGGTCCCGAAAATACTCGGGCAGGAGTCTACGGAGAATGCATGTTATACCAAAATCAGTCGGTCCTGAATGGGTTAAAAAATAGCCTCCAACTCACCTATCAGAATGACACCTTGAATCGATCCTGAGGACCTGCTCTGGTTGCAGCACTGGCATGTCCGTTTCAGAGGAGATGTTGAAGTAACCAAGCTCCCTCTTGTCTTCTACACGTGGGACTAAGGAAACGGGTTCTTCTTCTGGGGACACCAACTGCACCACGTGCGTAGGGTGAATCAACCCTGTGATCTCTCTCAGCAGTCTCAAACCAAGCCCTGTGAATGAAGGAACATCAGAGATTGATTGTATACCAAAGATGAATACATATGTGACCGGCTCTGGCAAAACCAGCAACTTATGACACAAAATGTAAAATTGAGCTTTTGATATGATGCCGTTGTGTGGATTTTTCTGTTTATTTTGAGACCATTTGTATGCCGACCGGACAAAAATTGACGAAGTTATGATTTTTTCTTTTTTTTCTTCTTATCCTGCTAAAACATGGAGATAATTGAGGTTTTAAAGTTCAACACTCAGTTCAAAGTACATGTAATTCTTGATTTTATCCTAAGATATAGCCATTTCGGAATTTCGCATATCTCATTAGAAACTAGAAAAGTTGCTTACTAAATGTCCATTTCGTCCCCGAGGTCAATTTTTGACCTTTTCAGGCCATTTACGCAAAATCGTAAATGTGGCGAAGTTGCTGGTTTTGCCAGAGCCGGTCTCATATGACTAGGGCAAGCAAATTGTACTTCTATTCACTTCAGAAGAGATGTGGGACAAAGGGAATCTCCCTCGGCAATCTCTAAAATACTAGTCAAACAACTGTCAGTACTACATGATATCATCTCTCTAGGCAGCCCCAAACCAAGACGGAACATAATAGAGTTAGATAGTTTATCCAAAGATAATAACACAGGCCTAAGGCAAATGGCCGTTGTCTTCTCGAGATGTTGAAGAAGTGAAGTTCTTTCTCGTTTTGTAAATGTGTAACTATAAAAGAAAAAACAGCTTCATCTTCCTGGGACACAAAGTGTACAACATAAGTTGGGTGATTGAGACCTACAATTCCCCTTGTCAGTCTTAATCCAAGCCCTGTGAATGACAGAGCATTAGAGATTCCAATAGTATAAATTCAGAGCTACTAAAAATATAAGGGACAAAGGAAACGGAATTGGTTGGCAAAACACTCCCATACTGCTTCTGGGCCCCCATCTCAATTGTTGTAAATGTCTAACTTTTGTAACTACTGTGTCAACAGCCAATCAACATGGAGCATTATGGTTGTTTACCATAGCTACAATAAAGGGACACTTGCAACAATTGGAAAATTTTGATGAAACAGGGCCCTGGACATAGCAAATGCAGGGTAGATGGTTCAAGAGAAAGTTACAGATGCTGGCTTACCTTCTACCCATCCCATTGTGTTGATGAACAACGGCATGCTAGCAAACTTCTCCAGGTAGCGCTGATAGAGGGCGGTGATGATCTTGATGTAATTCCCGGCGTGGTCGGCAGGGTTGACGTCTCCCAGGAAGAAGGCAAGTTCTGGCTCACAGAGATGAGTGAAAGGGGGCCCTGCAGAGTAGAACAAATTGTGTACGTTTAGGGGGCCAGTTTTCTGACATTCTCTATGTGCTTCCATTTAAATGTTTTATATCGAAATCTATACAAAAAAAATGTACACACATTATTTTTGTTTCATTTGGGGAGTTCCATTGCCACTGAATAAAAATATTATTACACTCCAGTCACACTAAGGGAGTAAAATAATTATGAAATGTAGTAGTCTTTTAAGGATATTAAAAAAAAAAGGAAATCTACAGGTAGTATATATGATTTCAACCTATTGATTTATTAATTTTTACTATATTTTAAGTAACTATGATAGTTTCCAGCATTCATACTTAATTCCTGATAATGTATACTTGTTCCTACTTGTAATCTTCAATCATTAGTTTTTGTAATTATAATTATCATTCAGTATCCCATAAATTGAGAAAGTTAAACAAAAGGCAAAACTGCTCCTGACCTAGCAACGGTGTTTTGATCACGTGAAGAGAGAGGACTGCAGGCACGGTGAACTCTGTCTGTCCTGGGTCGCACTCCAGATAGCAGGCATCAGCAGATCTGAAATACATCATTCAAATACATATGATATCAATTTTGTCATTGTAAAAAAAAGTGTAATACAGGCATAAATAGCCTACACGAACACATGTATAACATTTTGGACCCAGGAACTAAGCTATGCTTCCATTAGGGTTGCTTAAATCTTACAGACATTTCCACTCACCTTCTAATAATGCGCTTGCACCATGACCTCCTATGAATTCACCTCCTATGAATTCACAAGTTATCTAAGTTCAAGCTTTAAAAAAAAACTTTTAGGATTTGTGTTTGATTGCTGGTGAGAGCTGAATTTTCTTTGCTCATTCCTCATTATTAAATGTAGTTCTGGTCAGTTTCACTTTTGTTTGAATTTGAATGATTACTGTATTACACTTTAGAGCAACTCCTAAGTGGTTGAGAAAACAATATGCTTATAATTTTTTTAAATAAAAAAGAAAAGAAAAAGAAGCTTACATGTTTTGCAGTCTGTTGACCATGAAGCGCAGTGCTGTGGATTTGCCAGAGTTCTTGGGGCCTACAAGGAGGACCTTGGGAGCCTTGTCGTGTTGGACTGCAGCAATGATGGTCTCAGCTGCAATTTTGTAATCGTCCAGAGGTAGAATGATGTTCTGGCCCTGGGCTCCGGTTGGATTCATGAACAGACCGACCTTGTGACAGATGGAGATCTCATCCTTGGCTAGGGTCTAACATGGAGAATAGATGTAATTATACTGTTTTATTAATGACATTGACTAAAAGATGAAATAATGCACATATATATTTGACTAATTCTGCAATGGCCCAAGTGAGCATCACAATTGCTAAGAGATAGAATGGCACTCTGGCCCTGGGCTCCAGTTAGATTCATGAACAGAACAGCCTTGTGACAGACGGAGATCTCCTCCTTGGCTAGGGTCTGAAATACCAACTAAAATTATATAAATGAAAAGGACTGATTAAATCTGAAATTTCAGGGGGCACTGGCCCGATTACGGACCAGCGACATTTACCATGGTAATTAGTATCATCGGCTCTAACTCATCGATGTTAATATGCAAGAATTACATACAAATCAACAGAACGTAGCAGAGCACACATACCACCCTTACTCATTCAACCGTAAAGCATATCTAGAGATCAGTGGAACTAGGGCTGGTCCTGGGTCATGATCATGCTCTCGGCCACTGAATGCTAAAATCCATTTTCTAATGTTTGGTTCACGGTCTGCAATGCACAAGTGGGTTGGGAAAAAAATTGAATGCAACCGCAGTAAGGGGCAAATCATGCAATTACCTTTTTTGCACTTCCTCCTGTGTAAAGGTGCTTGTAGGACCCACAATTGGTGAGATAATTGCTCGGTTCGTGCTTCAACTTAGAGACATGAAGTAGCACAGAGTCTGTTCTCATCTCATTCACAAGTTCTTCGCGTGTTGAGGAGCATAGCTGATAACTCGACAGCCTCTCAACCAGCAGCATCTTTTCATCTCTAGTGAGTTCATCGCTAATCCTCTGACTCGTTTCCAGAAGCAGGAAGCTGACGTTTGTAGGACAGAACACAGCGACTGGATCCTTCAGTTCTGGAGTAATGCGGTACCCCAGAACGGAGACTGTGTTGTAGAGAGATTTGATTCTTGCGAGTCCTCGTATCGGCAGTCTGGTGTTGCCAAGTGGGAGCAGCAGAAGGTACGATGACTTAGACTCTAATGGCACTAACCTTTATAGACAGATAACAAACCAAAAACAAAATCAAGCAACTTATTGGAACAATCTCACAATGTTCTATTTGATATTAGTACTCACAAATTGAAGTCAACAGGTAAAAAATTAAAGTTAAGCATAATCAAATTTACCTTATCAACTATCAAAGTTCCAAGGATTTTCTAGTGAACAATTACCCGCAAAGGATACAATTAAATTGCAATATTTGAAACATTGTCTACTTGTTCAGGGACTGGTAGATAGTCAAGACCTGCACTGTTAATTAAATTAGAATGGTTAGCAATATCTATAAAGGATTTTGAGACAAGTACCTCAACATTGATAGTGACACTATATTGATGTTAAGTGAGAACGCATGGTCTCATATGCTGTATAGTACTTACCTATATTTATCTAAAAAGGTGCAAGGTGCATTTTCAGAGGATTGATCCAGGGGACTTCCAGGCCCATCTACACCGTCTTCTCCTTCCTCCTCACTCAGAGATGTCTGGACAGGAGACGGACTCCTTTCACCGGACTCATCCAAATCCGATGAAGTAAAGGATGACAACCGGGACTCGTCATTATCCACACTCCCAATGGTCAAAGAAGATGAGCTACTTGCTCCTGAGGTGTTCGCTAAGTTATCATCGGGGATGGCGGTGTCAATCACGATGACTTCAGTCTTCCTTCGGCTCCGAGTTGTAGGTTTGGTCAGGACAAGAGGGGTTACTGGAGTGCGGAAATCGTCCAATTTCTGCTTCTTTGAACAAGGGGTGCCGAGGGGAGTATGAAGCAGATCGGATGGAATAAGTCCTTTATTCTTCGTAGGAGTCTTTTTAGTCGCACCTGCCTTCAATAATTCACGGACCTCAACTAACTGGTGGCTCACAGACGCAGTCTTATTTTTGGCTCCCCGTTTGAACGTCTTCCTCAGCGAAGCACGCAAAGACGATTTCTTTCCCCGTTCTGGTTTCATTATGGTTCAAGTAGTAGTTCAAAAAGAAATTCAAGTCTGTGCAGTCTGCAGAAATATCAGCAATATTAAACCTGCAGAGTAGAAAATATACAATAATTAGACCTTGCATGATGCATTGGATTGATGACTTGGAGAGGAAAAGACTTAGGGAGAGGTATGATTGTACTGTAATAGAATTTAGGTGTTGGTGGGATTAATTCCGGGCTCGATGGCTGATGCCCACCTATTAAGGCTTGGCACGTTTGTGTTGTCTGCCCTCAATTGCCAATCTCTTCCTATGTGTCAGGACATTAACATTTTAAAATAGAGATATTGCAAGTTTCCTGGCCCTCAACTGGAATCATGTGTCCCAAACAAAGAAGAGCATTAAACAATTATTTTTTAAATGGTTGCCGGGACCAGATGGGTAAGTAAAATAATGTGATTATTTTAATGAAATTTTGGTGGTCCCCAGCAAGTTGAGTCCTACAAGTGCAAATTAGGCATAACATGCATTATATACTGCGTGTGCCTCTCGTCATGTGGCTGCCTGAATGAATTGCTCCTAAGGCCAAGCCTAGGGAACAAAAATGTGAATGTCACACATGCATGTGTCCAATATAAACCATGTAATGATAATTTGATAATTAACTTGATTGGAAGAAGAGAAAATTCAATGTATTGTTATCAGTAGAGGCGCTCATCCACAAATGCAGATCGTCTGACACTTTGGCGGTTGTCCTCATTTATAATGACATCTGCATTGCCAAGTGTTAAATTCTCTGCTCCTGAAATCAAAATCAAGGTCAAACAGTCATGCTGAATTTACATATCTTTACAGCGCTCCTTCTTGTGCCCTTAATGGTCACAAACTTTGTAGCAAGTGATTCGTTTATCACACCATCTGTTCGCCTAAGCTCGCCAGTAGTACCCCCGGTGAACCAAGATTCTTGGACTTGGTACCCTGTTGCTAGCTTCACACATACCACAAATTTCTTCAAGCATCTAGGGTATCCTCAGTGAAAAATGTTGCTCACGCTGGATTCAAGCCCGAACCTAACAAGAACTCTGCTTTGATGTACCTTGCAATACTTTTGATCATCCAAGCTCATGTAGATACAGAATTGAACCCAGGGCCCTACACTCCCAAGTTCCTGTGCGGAGTCTGTAAGAAAGCTGTTCGCTGGTCCAAAACAAGAACAGCAGTTGCTTGTGACACATGTATGCGACACCTGGTACCACACTGACTGCATGGGAATGTCTTCAGCATCATATGAGAGGATCAACAAATCAAATGTCACCTGGATTTGTAAGGTTTGTGACTCTCAAGCCACTCCCTGTCCATCCTTGACTCTTATCTAAGCGAGTCTGAGAACAGTTTCCAAGTGTTATCAGACATCGTAAGCTCCAGTAAAGAGGACAATTCAACCTCTGGCAGTAGTATCAACTCTACTCCAGGTCACAACCCCAATAGTACCAGTCACACATCAGCAGATAACGATACCAACCCTGGCTCTCCTGTTCACCATTCTTCTCCTAAGAAATCAAACAACAGCAAAAAGAAGAACGCAGCACGGCCCCTGAAGATTCTTTCCGTCAATCTGCAAAGTATGAACGCCAAACGGGAATCTTTTTGGGAAGCGGTAAAAAGCTGCCAACCAGACATAATCATTGCAAGTGAAACTTGGCTGAAGCCTTCAATGTTCAACTCTGAAATGATGCCACCTTGATATAACACACCTATCAGAAAGGACCGTGCTGATGGATATGGCGGCGTCCTTCTTGCCACCAAAAAGGACACCATTGACTGCGAAATTGAAATCAACAATGATTGTGAACTCGTCGCAACCAAGATTCAGGTCTATGGTCAACAGCTCCTCATCGTTAAGTCAGCCTACCGACCTCCGAAAAATGACCTGGCCTATGCCCAGACCCTCTGCCAGTCCATTCAACACATCATCACCAGCAACCCTTTAGCTGTAATCTGGGTCAGCAGGGACCTCAATCTTCCTGATGTCAATTGGGACAACTCGGCTAATGTTGGTCACCAGTACTCTGCTGCACTGAACAATCACTTCATTTCTACCTTCTGTGACACAGGCTTATCGCAGTGCGTCAACTTTCCAACCAGAGGTGATAAAACCTTGGACTTATTTCTCACCAACAGGCCAGCGCTTGTTAGTAAATGCTTGCCCATGCCAGGAGTAAGTGACCATGAGATGATTCTTACAATATCAGACAATCACATCCAGGCTAGAAGACAGAAACCTATTCGCCGCAATATTAATTTGTGGAAAAGGGCCAACATGGATGATATAAAACAAGAACTAGAGTCTTTTGGCAATCTGTTTCTGGAATCAAGTTCCGTTGATACCAATGTTGATGAGCTTTGGAAGCAGCTAACAACCGAACTTCACAAAGTCCTGGATAGTGGATACAATAGTTCCGTCCAACTTATCTTCATCACGGTTCAGTCAACCATGGATAAATCAACACCTGAAATCATTATCAAGGAGGAAGAGAAGAGCCTACAAAAGAGCTCGTAAGTCAAAGAAGACAGGAGACTGGAAAAGATACAAAACATTAAAGAATGTCATGCAAAGAGAATGCAGGTCAACCTACCACACCTACATCAGCAACATGTTATGTGAGGAAGAAGGCAAGCCTAAGAAGTTCTGGTCATACATAAAAAGCAAACGATGTGAGCATTCTGGTGTCGGTGAAGCATCAACTACTAGGCCAACCTGCTAAATGAACAGTTTGCTTCAGTCTTCACGCGTGAGGACGCAAGTAACCTACCAGACCTTGGTGACAGCCCGCATACATCGGTTCCTGCCTTTACTGTCGACAAGGAAGGGGTTCTAGCAAATCTCAAACCTCACAAAGCAAGTAGTCCTGATAACTTGCCAGCCTACCTTCTCAGAGAATGTGCAAATGAACTTGCCCCTGACTTCTGTCTACTCGTCAATGCCACACTTTGTCAAGGAAAAATCCCACATGAGTGGAAGTCAGCCAATGTTACACCCATCTTCAAAAAGAGGGATAAGCACAGGCCGGAAAACTACAGACCGATCCCCCTCACATCGATAGTCTGTAAGGCTGCAGAGCATATCATCCACAGCCAGATAATCTGACACCTTGACACTCACTCTCTCCTGACAGAGTTCCAGTTTGGATTCAGAAAGAGACGGTCTTGTGAATCGCAGCTGTTAGTTACAGTAAATGACCTCGCCATGGGCCTTCGAGACAAGCAACAGATTGAATCCTTCTCGACTTCTCGAAGGCCTTTGACCGCATTCCACACTCGTGAGCGACTACTTCTGAAACTCAGCCATCACGGTATCAGAGGACAGCTTCTCGCCTGGATCCGTGACTTTCTGTCTGGGCGAACTCAACAAGTCATACTGGATGGGCAAAAGAGTGGCATCACTGGTGTTTCATCTGGAGTGCCCCAGGGCACAGTCCTAGGACCACTTTTATTCTTGGTCTTTATAACCGACCTGCCCGAGTGCGTCTCCTCATCCATATGCCTCTACGCCGACGATGCCCTCTTATACAGACCTATTGAACCGAGCAACAACATTGATACCCTTCACAGCGACTTGGCCAATGTCCAGGAATGGGAGAGGAAGTGGGAGAGGAAGTGGGTGATGTTCTTCAATGCTGACAAATGTGAAGCGCTGACGATATGCAACAAGAAGAAAAACATCATTGGAACTACCCCTTATTCCATCCATTTTGCACCCAAGTACTCTAGGACTATAGGAGAGTGATGTACTCATTGGAAGAAGAAGAAGAAGAAAAAGTACCAAATCAGCTACCATATAACCATTCCATTGCTGATCGCAGTGGCAAGGTCGCGATGGACCTATACTCCTAGGCTATACTTTAACACACAGATTTGTACTTAACAATATTTTTTTCTTTGAGAAGACGGTGAACTAGCTAGTTCCAGCGTAGGGGGTAACTATTTAAGATTACAAGGTCAAGGATGAAGGAATCTATTTTTAGCACTTTCAAGTCCTGTTAGTGTTAAATTACCCTAATCCTGTAGGCATATATCACAAAAACAAAACATCCCTAAAAAAAAGAGGATGATCCTCACTTTCGCTGATGCAATTTGTCCACGTACACGTGTTTTTTTAAAGGAATATATATTAATATAAGGATATCCTACTCCTAGTTTTATGTTTATTCTGTTATTAGGACGCGATCACAGTTTGCGAGCGTGCGCCTCTACCAGTTGGTTATGGAACCCGTCTTACACGTTCACTGACAGACTACTCTGTTAATTTTTCTTGTTTCCCTTTAGTTTTAGGTGCAGGTCGTCATCTTCGGGCAGCTTTGCAATTATGTAAACTGGGAAATCCCCTCGATACAGTCTGTACACTCCATAGACGATTTCCGATACGCCCCTCCCTGTCTGCCTGAGCTCTTTCCTCCCATTCGGCACTTGCTTTTTCAATTTAATTTATTGTTAAAATTAGCCCAATTGTAGTTTAGAATGTCTTATTATACTTACCCTCCTTTGGGCATTCAATTCAGTTTCCATCAATGCGCATATTGTTGACAACACACTTGCCCTTGGCATTGATAACGTTCATCGTCTTGAGGCCAGCCGCACAGTGCATGCATACATCAAAGGAGCGCTCTGCCGAGACTTCGGGCGCGGGGGCAAGCCGCGCTAGGGTACCCAGTAGCTCAGCTGAGAGTGACCTTTCGTGCGCATGGTTGCGTGTGTGGAGTCCATGCATTATGCATGGGCGGCACCACGTGGCTGCGTTGGGATTGCGACACACACACAACCTGCCTAGCCTGTGTATGTTGTGTATTTGTGTGACTGCAGGAAATCGACGAGATCTAACATAAACTTGACTATTACCGGTAGAGTGTAGGAGATCGAAAGCCCGTCAGTTGTCAAAATGGTGAAAAAGGGACGTCCTAGTAAGTATAGAGTAAATATTTGTTGAAACTAAGTCTAAGGTACTCAAAAACATGACTGACAAAGCTAACGTAAATGTAATTTTCATTATAAATTTATATAAACATGGTATGAGTCCATTTACCAAACACAATTTCCTTGGAGCACAAAGTCTGTAGACAATGCATGGGTGACAGTAAATAATGAACCACCAACCATGCATTGCCTACGGCTTCAGCATGACTATAGCCTGCTTCACACAACATAATTATGAGTGCATGTTTTCACCTTTTCCAAGTCAGCTGCAGTTCCAATCAATCATTGCATCATGGGCCTTTTGGCCAACTTGTATTCATGATTAAGTTTTAAATTAAAGATGTGTTTGTGTATTATTTATGTCTTTATCAATATCATCATGTTTATGGAATTATGAGAACAATTTGGAATGTTGGATATTAAAATATAGGCAGTGTATACCGCCACACGCGTGTGTCTTTGTGGCGGTATCCATAACACGTAGAGCTGGATACAACCACACTCGCGCATGCGCATACTAAGGCTGAGTCATGTCGGTAATTGTCGGAACCGGGTCCCGATAAACTTTTACCGGTCGGGAACCGGTATCCCGATAAATTTTTACCGTCGAAACTCGACCGGAAAAATCACACAATCGTGTAAGCATCGGCAAAAATGCACTGTTTGGGGCTTATATTGCTCTTTTTATATGCAAATAACATTATAAATACCGAGGCTTTTATGGATTTACATATCAATCTTTACGGGAAAATAGTTACAGACTAGTGCTGTAACCGATCATCGGATCGGCATGCCGATCACGATCCGATCATACATGATCGGACCGTTTTTGTCGATTTCCGATCATGCAGAAAAAAACGGAAGATCGGATCGGCAAAAAAAAAAAAAAAAAAAAAAAAAAAAAAAATATCCATTTTTTTTTCTTTGGAAAATGATCCCCAAAAACATATTTTGGGAATATAAATGAATACCAAAGGAACATATATCCATATGAATAAGCCCAAGGTAATCTTGTATGGGTATGCTTTCATTTAAAACTGATTACCTCTGCTTTTAAAAAATTACTCGCGCCGGTTCTGAGCTTAGTCCCATGCACACATACACTCATCGCCATTCACTTACGTGTTCGAACGTGCTGTTGACATGCACCACATCTTACACAAAATCATGCTACTTCAGTAAGCAGCATCATCACCATTATCGATCACAATCAGGCGCTAATATATTTGTTTTATGCATTAACTCACCATTTCACTCCAGATGGAACTTTCAAAATGAAAATTCTTGTCCAAAATGTGTAAATTTAGCTCATTTTGCGTTAACGTCGACGTGAATGCCCGTTTCTAGCATGCTGACCAGCGACTCGGTTTTTTCTGGTTCGTGTCCGAGTGCGCTCGCTACGCTGCAATTACGTACATGCGACACAATGCATTGCATAGCGATGTTTAGTTACGTGACGCTGCTACTGTGCACTCTCTTCGAGTGTCGACCATTCGAGATCGGATGTTGATCTTCCATCAAGACGTTGACTATTAACGCCGTAAATTATGTGAACCAATGTCATCACGCTCTGCTACCAACATACATTCATGTGACTAAATGATTACGCCTTGTAAAAGACTAGTTGAACGAACTTTCATGTTTACATGTTATCACATGTTTACATGGTTATGCCATAGCCAGCCATAGCTGGCGCGTGTACAGTCGGCCTTTTCCTGCCAATTCCCGAAGGAAGACGGACTCACCAAAATTTTGCCGCTGAAAATGCAGATTTGGTGAGCATAGCAGAACGTATTTTGATTAAAATTTGTATAATAAAAAATGATCAAATGTTGCACTATGCATTTATATATAGCTGGAGCGCAAAAGAAGTGAGAAAGAGAAGGTATGTGAGAGAGAAAAATCGGAAAGGTAGCTTCGACCACGATAACCACTAGTGTAAGGTAAATGGTTACTGTATGTATATACAGAACCATCTTACAGTGTAGATGTGGTCCCATGTGTTTCTGAAAGGTTACGCCAAATTAATCACATGGGACTAAGCTCAAAATCGGCGTGAGTAATTTTGTAAAAGAAGAGGTAATCAGTTTGAAATGAAAGCATACCCGTACAAGATTACCTTGGGCTTATTAATATGGATATATGTTGCTTTGGTATTCATTTATATTCCCAAAATGTGTTTTTTGGGGATCATTTTCCAAAGAAAAAAAAACGATTTTTTTTTTTTTTTAGCCGATCATCCGATCCCGATCATCGATCCGATTTCGAAGATCGATACAATTTTGCCGATCCGATCAAACGATCCGATCATCAAGGTCAGTTACAGCACTATTACAGACTATCCAGAATTAACTCAGTTTCGCATGAAAAGTACTTTTTTTCGAAGTAAATTGGACCTAGAAATCGATCGTTTGTTCACCATTGCCCATCGCAACACGGTTCACAGAAACTTAGCCCGCTAGTCGGGCGGGGGAAACATCACATGTATGATCGCTTGTGACTGTGAGCCACTGCCCTCAAAAAGTGGCTATAAATTAGCCTTTTCGCAATCAACACCATTTTGATATTCTACTTACATGATTTCATGGCGTTTGATAGCTGAACAGAAACAAAAATGAGCCCCAAAACAATGAAAACAATTACGCAAAATATCGATAAAAAACGACTACATCGCTCCTATTCGCTCTTATACTTTGTGTGCAAGATACGGGTCTTTTTTTCTTGCCCGAGATTCATCCGCGGCCGGTGGAACTATGTTAATACATCCGCCATAGGTTATAAGTTATAACGTATGGCGGATGTATTATAGTTCCACCGGCCGCGGATGAATCTCGGGTAAGAAAAAATACGAGCGAATAGGACGATGTAGTACTAGTCGTTTTTTATCGATATTTTGCGTAATTGTTTTCATTGTTTTGGGGCTCATTTTTGTTTCTGTTCAGCTATCAAACGCCATGAAATCATGTAAGTAGAATATCAAAACATTTTAAAATGGTGCAAATTACCAAAAAACGTATTTTTAGCCACTTTTTGAATGCACTGGCTCATCAGCTGGATCATACAAAGATCCATCAGACAACTCCCCTGGAGTATCGGACTAACATTGTGTGCACATCCGCCGACAATATCGTTCAAATGACTAGCAATTTTGCGCTTCCTGTTCAATTTCTGACTGTCAAACGAAGTAATGAACCAAGAATTTCTCGAAAATAACCACTCTTTAAAGTAAATGATATCAATTGCCCCGTTTTTATTTGAATTCCGCTACATTATTGTGATAATCTTAATTTCTTTTTTAACATTTTATTATTATTATTTTTTTTTCGGGGCACCGTTTCCCGATATACCGAACCGGGTCCCGATTGAAACGGTCGGTAACCGGTGTGATCGACCGAACCGACTCGGCCTTAGCGCATACCCAAAATTTCCGACTTGTATAATATCGAACATTGAGTACGAGTTTACGCAAAAGAAGCGGCAAGGCCGGGTTTCGAACCAGGCGTCTTTAGATTATCAGGCTAGCACGCTTCCGATTGCGCCACAGCGCTTCGCTTGATTTGCGGCGGGACAGAAGGGGTTTTGTCTTAGTTTCGGGGGATATATAACCCTAACCTAAACCCTAACCCTAACCCTACATTTGGTGGCTATACTAGGCATACCTGTTCTGTCATGTGTAAAATACTTTGTATGTTACACATGACCCCGCAGGTGCCATTGTTCTATACTGCTAGCGTCCGGTCGTAACCATTAACAACTCATTGTCAACTGGGTCAAAGTGAATTCGCCAACACCCTTCGCACAATCAATTGCCCCGCCGAGCGAAAAAATAACGCACTACGGCAATGTGATTCTGTATGCTATACACAAACGCTATAGGTGGTAGTGCTGGTGACTATAGGTCAGATTAGTGGCTATAGCTAGGTAGCCAAAGAAAAGCGTTAGGAAGACACATTTTCATTCATTTTTGGACATTATCATTGAACTGTCATACCTAACGCCATAGTGCAGAGTATACAAATTGCTGCTGGTGTATTGTTTTCGGACAGAAAACATGACAAAAATCATACCAGAATTGATTTTTTTACTCTGAATTTTACACGACATGGGAGAATAGATCATTATCTACATAATTCAGGGTGGATTTTAATTTGATGGACAAAAACTTCGGAAATATCGGCACTTTTCTAGCCAAATTTGTGCGAAAATCACAGAGTCCAAAATTGCTGATAGTTTCATAGAAAAATAATTTTGTTTACCTAGTAAAAAAGTGAACATTTAAGTCAGATTTTATCACCTACTAGTCATTGATTTTTGACTACAATCAAATAAGCGTTCAAACACATTTCAATTTATTCAGAAATGATCTCCATACCAAGGGAGACATTTGACAAACCAAAGCCCATTTCATTCTTTCATTACCATGCATAAGGCAAACAGTTTTCCCATAGTTTAGACTTCAATAATATACCAATATCATTGTTAGATTCTTCTGAATGATGTGTGATAGTTTCATAGAAAAATAATTTTGTTTACCTAGTAAAAAAGTGAACATTTAAGTCAGATTTTATCACCTACTGAGTACTGGTCATTGATTTTTGACTACAATCAAAAAAGCATTCAAACACGTTTCAATTTATTCAGAAATTATCTCCATACCAAGGGAGACATTTGACAAACCAAAGCCCATTTCATTTGGTTATCCTGCACTTTAGGGGGATAAATTATTTTTGGTTGCTAACTTCAACCCTAACCTAAACCCTAACCCTAACCCTAACCCTAAATGTGGTGGCTATATGTTAGATTTGGTGGCTATACATGTAGGTCAGATTTAGTGGTTATAGGTCAGATTTTGAGGCTATATGTCAGATTTGGGGCTATGGTTAGATTTAGTGGCTATGGTTAGTGGCTATGGACTATGGGCAGTATGAAAATTGAAGTTAGCAACCAAAAATGCAGGATTACCTTTCATTCTTTCCTTACCATGCATAAGGCAAACGACAAAGTACAACACAAATCTAGAAGCTCCAAGTGATTTGGGTTGAATTTGACAAAGTTTATGATGGATCACTTCAAGACTCGCATACACACCCCTATTGAAGAAAATTTGAGTGCTAGTACCGGTGCATCAAAACAATTATGCCACGTACACTCCATTTTGGCTGTATAGTCTTGGTCTTTACTCTGTATGCACGTACTAAATGTTTAGTACTTGATATTAAAATGTGATACTTTGCTGTCTGTTCATGAGTGTAATCCATTCGTTTCACCTTATTCCCTCCCTTCTTCCTCATCACAGGAAAAATGAAGAGCAGTCGAATGACTTGCAAACTGAAGTACAAGATTGCTTCCAAGGTAAGAGATATAATTGTTTTGGTTTCATATCGATTGTTATTTCTTTGTATTATTTTATAGAGTAGATATTTGTAAATTGCAAAGTTGCAAGTATAAAAACACCATTAATGCAGGTGTCATTTGTATGACGCACCTCTTGACCCCCGGGAAAGGTGCATCATGGATGCACCCAGGACGCACTTATGACGCACCCATGACGCACCTTTCCCCGGGGGTCAAGAGGTGCGTCTACAAATGTCACCTGCATAATGCAGTTAACCTCGTATCTTGCAGGGGTATGTAAATGCAAGAAATATTTGTTTCAAATGTAATTTATACTGATTGGGGTCTTACCTATAAATTAATATGTAATATACTTAAATTACATCATTGTAAATTTTAAATGAATTGTTCATATAACATGTGTATGACATTCATTTTGCTTACCAGAGAAACTAACATTTCTGGCTTCTTTATTTTAGAACTTGAGGAAAATTTAGATTTAAATTTAAACTTAAATTTGTACGTTTGTTAGAACTTTTTTTTCCAGAAGATCATGTTCCAGTAATCAAAAGTTAGAGGAGTTTTTCTTATTTTTTTTGCTATGAAGGTAAAGGAACACAATAAGAAGACGAAGAGAAATGAGAGGAAGCAGGGGAAAAAACACACCAAGAAGGATCCCGGCATTCCCAACCTTGCTCCCTTCAAGGAAGCCATCTTGAAAGAAGCAGAGGACAGAAAACACAAAGTAAGCTTTGTTCTTTAAAAAAAGTGTCGAAATTAACATTGACTTTTTTGGGGGCTGTTTGAAAGCTCATCTGCATGAAAATAACACTTTTTTTTTGCATTGAAGTCTATATATATGCACATTTACAAGGGCTCTTTTATGTTGTTGTTTGTTTGTTTGTTTGTTTGTGTTTGTGTTTTTTTGTTGTTGTTGGGGGGGGGGGGTGGGGGGGCTCTTTTTTCCATTTGGGGGGCTATGTCACCCTGAGTCCCTAAGTATTTTTTCACTTGTCAGAAATTAACCCATTTTGTTTATTCCTGTGGCCTTGGAGGGCAAGTAAAAATGCTTGGCTAATGCTAGGTTAACACTATGTCCCCGGCGGCCACGGCAGCCCCGTTTCAGGCCACCGTGGACAAAACGGGATGGACGTGAGACAACGCGGGGGGACGGAATGGGCAAACGTGACTGCCGTGTATGCCTGGCCAGATTTTTAAACTGTCAACAAATTTGCCACGGCAACCTAGCAGGCCGGAGTAAAACGGGGTGAACGCAACAAAACGCGACAGGCCGTAACAAAACTTGGAGGCTGTCCGTAGGACGACGGGAAGACATTCCCCGACATCTCACATTTCTTTCCCGTCCTACTACGGACAGCCTCTAAGTTTTGTTACGGCCTATTACGTACTGTCACGTCTTTGTTGCGTTCACCCCGTTCTACTTTGGCCTGCTAGGCTTCTAATCCGCACCGTGACTGCCGTGGCAATTTTTTTGACAGTTTAAAAATCTGGCCCGGCATCCACGGCAATCGCGGCAATTGTCTCATGTCCATCCCGTTTTGTCCACGGTGGCCTAAAACGGGGCTGCCGTGGTGCCAGGAATATGGTGTAAATGCACCATCAGTGGGGGGATGGGGCTCTTCCCCCCACGGCCCGTCACGGATACCGTGGTAGACCGTGATAGACCGTGAGAAAACTTGGCAAGACCTAACACAACTTGAATACAGAGGAAAAATTTGTCAAAATTTCACGGCGCGCTACGTTTTGGGCAAACGGGGCTGCCGTGGCCGCCGGGGACATAGTGTAAACCTAGCATTATAACATTTTGTCGGCCTTAAACCATCATTGGCAGCCCCAAACAAAGAAAACCAACAAGTATCTAATAATTGATTGCCCAGTCGGAAAGTAAAACTTGACATTAATACAATTTAATTCTAACGAGTACCTTCATGTTTAATCTCAAGAAAATAAAATATATGTTTGAATGAGAAGGGTGGCAAACAAATCAATAAGTGTTGACTTGAATGGGAATGCTGCATTAGGCAAGTGACCAATGGTGATTTCAATGGGAAAGCATCATCTCTACTTATATCAAAGTTGTCTGCAAATTACATAAAATTGAAAGTATGTCTGTATGAATTTAATACTTTCTACCAGGCGGAGGAAGAGAAGAAGAGGCAGAAAGATGCCAGACAAAGGGAGGCCACGAAGAACAGAAAGCTGGGCCAACTTCAGAAAGATGCAGAGAAAAGACAAAAGATATTTGACAAGAAGGTAAGTACAGTCAAATTTGTCTCAGCGGCCACCTGTCTATAACATCCAACCTGACTAGCAAGATCGTCAACAGTAATCCCCTACAGAGCAAAGCAATTTTGTTATGGAATCTGCAGGGCTCCACACTCACCTTTTTAGTCGGTGGCCCGGTCGGGCCAGTGAACTCAATTCTTCCCCTATTCTGGTGGCACGTACGAAAGAACATTTACTGGCTCCAAAATTGTATTTCATGAGTAAGCTTTTTACTATTCAAAATATCACTCTTTCCTTATCAAACCTGTGATTACAGATGAAGCATGACATAAAAGAAAACAAGATGTTTTCATTTTGTCAATGTCGGGTTGAAAATCTGCTTGCCCGATCGGGCCACCAAAATATGACATTATACATTTTGCTGGCCCCAAGTGCAATTTCACTGGCCCCGGGCCAGCGGGCCAGTGCGAGTGTCGTGCCTTTGAATCTGTCTATAGAGGTCACCTGTTTACAGTGGCTGCTCGTCAATTTTTTTTCTTGAGTGGTCACTTAAATAGGTTTGACTGTATTCAAACAGGACTCTACAAAAAAATATTGATTGCTTGCCCAGATGAGCAAGTGAATTGATCAATATCAATAGTATACAACCTTGAAAATTAATTCTTACTTTATACTTCCATGCATTGCAGCTAGTTTATGTAATTTCGTAAATTTCTAACTAGCCCAGTAATTGTTATATCAATCATAATGATTTTAATTTCATCTTAAAATATCAAATTTGCATTAGGAAATATAAATTGATACATGATGCCTATTATTAACTTTGGTAATCACTTAATTTATGAATCGATATATAAAACAACAATATAATTTACTGTCTTTCGTTAGTATTCATGGCTAATTCGTGATACTATTCATATATATTATGATGTTTTTCTCTAATTATTGTATATTAACGTTTCTTTATACCTCGTGAGTTCATTAATGTTATTTTGATGTTTGTAAATATTGTTGCAAATGACACTGCAATTCAGCTTGTAGCTGTGAATGTGACATTTTGTTGAATAAAAATACCATTATTATTATTATTATTATTATTATAATAAATAATCATTTTAGTTCCAAATCTGAAGTAAATGCATTATTTTTTAAAAGGCAGCCAAGAAAGATTAATAATATTTGTCTAATTATCTTACATTGAACATAATTTCCTTAGTTTTAATTTTGATTGTTTGATGTTGGTCACCTTATCCACCATCAGATGCAAGGAGGCAGGGCAGACAAGACGGCCGTGGCGCAAGATATAGAGAGCTCTCGCAAGGCCTACTACAAGGAGTTCAAGAAGGTGCTGGAGGCATCCGATGTGGTGATTGAAGTCCTGGATGCCAGGGATCCCATCGGCTCCAGGTGTCTCCAGCTGGAGGAGGCTGTACTGGCATCGGGGAGCAACAAGAAACTTGTGCTCCTGCTCAACAAAGTTGGTAAGGAAAAACAAAATGAATGATAGAGGAAAAACATACAAGAAAATAAGTACTGAAAGAAGGTTGTGCTTGGCCTGTATGTTTGTAGATTTTGTTCATACTGATTAATCCATATTAAGTTGTATTATTATAAGTAGATTCTTGGTGCTTGCTCGGAACCTCCAGAGGTGAAATTTGGACCACCATAAATTTGTGAATACCATATTTTACTTGCCCAACTGGTCGACCAGTAATATTAAGACTTCATTGCAGGCTCTGGAATATGCTATATTCAAAGGGTTCGTTTGGTTTTAACAAACACGTTTCAACAAAAATCTGGGATCATCATCAACCTTTTTTTAGTTCCCATCCGAGAGGTGCAGCCTAGGTTTGTTATGTGTGAGAGCAGAGCTTTGACCAGTAGATCAATACACATCTCCTCAAATATGTATTTTTGTTTTTTTCTCCGATCAGACCTTGTTCCGAGGGACATCACAGAGAAGTGGCTGAAGCACCTGAGGAATGAGTTCCCAGCCGTAGCATTCAAGGCGACCACACAGTCACAGAAGTCAAATTTGGTAAGCGCAACATTTTGGATTAGTCATTGTAATGAAGAATGTACAATCCAGCCTGTCTATAAAGACCACCTAAGAGATACAGGAAAGGATTTTATATAAATGTTCATATTATTATTATTATCAATACAATTTTCCTCTGTTTTCTGCTCCACTGTTATATTTAGTCTCAGTCCAAGGTGCCGGTCTCCCTGTCATCTTCTGACCTGCTTCAAACCAGCCAGTGTCTAGGAGCGGACTCCCTCATCAAACTACTCAGTAACTACTGCAGGAATGCAGAAATCAAGACATCAATCACTGTCGGTATAGTTGGTAAGCATTATAAGTGCAAATATTTTACATGGATGTTTATACTGTTCAACCTATTCAATCAACCCATTCCTGATAAATACAAATCAATTCTAGGAATCCACCTTGCATGCATAATTGGTTGTCGCTATGTCTGGCAAAACTCTGGCAAGCTTCCCATTTCCAGGAATAACCTTTGTTAATAGAATATGCATCATATCGAAATAAGTAAGAAATTGTCATCATCCAGACTTCATATTACCTTAGATTGCAAAAACAAAAATTCTGCTGAGGTAATCTTTTATCTGTGAGGATTCCCTCCTGACTTGCCCAAAATCTGGATTTTCTGTGTATTTTAGTGTCTTTACTGTCAAGGGCATAACAACAACTGATTGTGTGCTTTATGAGTAGCCAACATTATTTATTATTGTTAACATTTTTTCCCTGCAGGTTTCCCAAACGTTGGGAAGAGCAGTGTGATCAACAGCTTGAAGAGGAATAGAGTGTGTACTGTCGGCGCTATGCCAGGAGTTACCAAGTATGTCATTCACAAGCGATGTTTGAATTATGTTGGAATTTGTAATTTGCTACTATCGAAAGCTCAAAAGCTCTTGCTTGTTTTTTACTCTTTTCACTGATTTGACTGCAGATTATTGGAACTCAATATGTGGACTTATCGTAGTAAACGTCTTTACTCTAAATTAATTATGAACTGAGTTGTATGTGTAGAATATTAGAACAAATATGTGGACCTATCTTAGTAAGCTTGTAACAAATCATACAAAAATTAACTATGAGGCATCATCTCACTGAAAATTGGAAGGAAGCATGATGGTTTTGAATTACAAATGTCAATACCTATATTAGCTCATCACCTTGGGGTGTTTCATACTAAGTTGAACTTAACTCTAAGTTGGACCTAGCAATTATGGAAAGCCATTTGTAGCCATGGATTAAAACATATTCAAAAGCATAAAAAGTATCAAAGTATCTGAGACTACCAACAACCAACAAACGGCTCCTTGATAACAAATATAACTGATTTTATCAAACTTTATGCCTTTTCAAAAGAACTGTTTCAACAATTTGACAAAGAAACTAACAGCCCTCTAATAATAGGTCCGAATTAGAGTTAAAGGGGACCCCCAGGCAAAGAACAACACATTATTATATGTTTTGGTACCGTTTTGTGATATCAAATAGATACCCAACATTTTGCAAAGGGTTGTGTAATTCATAAACAAAGCAATTAATTTCCACCACTTATGGAACCACTACTATTTCCTGGTTCGTACGGGCCAAACATTTGCGAGTGCGTCAATGCGATTCACGCGTACGTTTGTAGACAATAGAATCCCGGGCAATTCGTTCGCTCTGCTCACATTAGTCTTTGCAATTCAGACCGCATAAACGCATGGTGAGGCGTTTTCCAATTTTTTTTTCTTTTTTCTGGAAACATATTTTTGTGAACTTGTTGATGGAATGGAATACTAAAGATGGTACCTTTCTTTAATAAGAATATTATTTTTGGGTGGTGGTACCCTTTAAGTTAAACTTAGAATCTTTGTGAAACACTCCCTTGTATTAAGTTCTCAAATACTGTACTAGAAATAGCACACAGATGTAATAGGTTGTTTTTGCTAATTACAAGTGCAAAATAGTTTGATTGTGCATTTTGTTTGTTTTTGACAGAGCAAAGCAAGAAGTCCAGCTGGCAAAGAACATCAAGCTGCTTGATTGCCCTGGGGTTGTCATGGCAACGGGAAACAGCGAGACGGCCATGGTATTAAGGAATTGCGTCAAGGTAAAACAATTGTTAACTTGCATAGCACCATGTGTGTCACTTCTTGTTTCTAGGGATCTAATGTCTAACGCATCATTATCTTGGATTCACCACCCCCCCCCCCCCCCCTAAAAAACAAAACAAAACATATCACAAAGAAATAGGTAATGAAATGTAATTACTTCTAAGCCAACTCTGTTGCTCAAATGGTGTTTTAAATGAAATCTGTGTTTTTTTGTTGTATCTATTCATAGAATTGTCTTTTACTTTAAAGGCAAATAACAGTTTTGGGAAAGTTACCGAAAACATCTATATTGGCAAAACTAATTGATCAATATGGTGGAATAAGTATAAAAAAGGGCTTGTGTGGTAAAATCCAAACATTAGTATCGTTAAATGCAGAAATATCGGAAGAAATCCAATGGCCGCCCGTGAAATTTGGCTATAAATCCACCGCCCGTTCGCACATGTCCACGCTGCCAGCGCTGGGAGCGTACATTTCATTTTTTCTGTGTGTGGGGCGTTTCCCACTACTGTCATTTAGCTTTAAATAAGTTTCCATTCATCTTATACCATGAAAAAGACAAACGTTTATCGTACATGTGGCTTGTTTCATTCTCATGGTGATGATGATAAATTTTTGTCTTTCCCTTCCAAAAGCTTGAGACTGTATCCGACCCCGTGGCACCAGTGGAAGCCATCTTAAAGCGCTGTAACAAGCAATCGATCATGCTCCACTATACCATACCAAACTTCAGCGACGTTCACGAGTTCCTGGCCCTCCTGGCCAAGCGCTTTGGCAAGCTCAAGAAGGGAGGGGTCGCTGATGTGGAGACCGCGGCCAAAATGGTCCTCCAAGATTGGAACACGTAAGATGTAGAACTTTTTCTTGGTCCTAATCACAATACTCTAAAGAATCAGATCTATTGAATTTAATTATTGATTGTTCAGACGCACACACAATAGAGGAGCATGGAATGAATTGTAATTTATGCACTCAGACTTTTAACCAAGCTGAACTTTCTTTCTATTTATTGCAGCTGAATATGTGATTAACAAATTCATGTAAATTATTTCAGTTCAATTTGGCACTCAAGGCGGTTAATGTATTCAGGGACGTCAGTTTCCAGGTAAAAGCCAGTGTTCAGGCCCTGTTTACCTAGAATTTCAAGCTATTTCAGTAAATTTCTCCACATATGAGGGCCTCCTTGCAGAAAGAGTTACAATTGATTGTAAAGTTGTGATTAATTGCAAGTCAGATCATGTGACTCAATGCGCACAAATGATTGGTAAAAATGTGCATATGTTCTAACTTTATAATCTATTGCAACTCTTTCTGCAATGGGGCCCAGGTATTATGACTTTGTTGTCAGGCTCTTGTAGCTTACTGGCCTCCTTGTGTATTTGTGATTCTTAGGTTTAGTAGGCTTGTTAAGAGGTCCGCCACTGCAATTTGGGGTACAATTCTTTTAGTAACTTCAACATATTCCTTGGATAAAAAGAAGAAAATTCATCCAAAGAGACACTCTGTATCTATGCAAATTAGGCCTAATTTCCATAATTTATGCAAATTTATTCATGAAAATGGGATATTCCATGAAAATGGTGTTTTTATTGACATATTTTGAGGAGAACATATTCCTTGGATCAAAAGAAGAAAATTAATTCAAAGAGACACCCTGTTTATATGCAAATTTGGTCTAATTTCCATAATTTATGCAAATGTATTGATGGGAATGGGATATCTATGCCAATGGTGTTTTTATTGACATATTCGGGAGAAAATAATCCTTTGATCAAAAGAAGAAAATTTATCCAGAGAGACACTCTGTATCTATGCAAATTATGCCTAATTTCCATAATTTATGCAAATTTATTCATGGACCCAGAAATAACGGAACGGGGCACTTCCCAAAATAAAGCCACGAAATGACTGGGTCCATCGGATAGTGTGTCTTTTCAAATGAAAATTGATACCAAGAACATTAATTTTGGTCGTGTAGTTTTTGTTTTACAGCGCTGTGAGTGACACCATGTCAGGGTTCATTTTTCTTCAATTTTGACTGACCTATTGGCTAAAGAATGACCCAAAACGGCTCGTTGGATAAATTTTCTTCTTTTGATCCAAGGATTATGTTCTCCCGTATATGTCAATAAAAACACCATTGGCATAGATATCCCATTCCCATCAATACATTTGCATAAATTATGGAAATTAGACCTAATTTGCATAGATACAGAGTGTCTCTTTGGATGAATTTTCTTCTTTTCATGCAAGGAATATGTTGAAGTTATTAAAAGAGTTGTACCCCAAATTGCAGTGAACACCCATATTTTGAGGTCTTAACAAGCCTACTAGTTGGTTAACTCATTGAAGTTGATTCAAATTTGATGGAACATTCATTCTATTTAGACTTAAGATGAGCTGAGATCCTAATGGGGTTAACGCACTGAAGTGTAATATTTTTCCCCCTTCTCCTTTTAAAAAAAGAAAATATTAATGATTTCTTCTATATTGTACAATCTTCATTCACAGTGGTAAGATCACATACCACACCCACCCTCCTGAACAACACAGTCTACCCAGCCACATAGACGCCTCTATCGTAACTCAGCTGGGGGAGGAATTCAACGTGGCCTCACTGGAGAAGGAAGATGAAAAGTTGCTAAGAGGTGACTGAGATTGTTTCGAATAATTGCATGTCCCAAATAAAATAAGAAGAATCAATTAATGCTGTTAGGTAAACAAAATATCCCGTCTCGAACCCGGCTCGGTAGAATTACAAAATTATTAACGGGATCCCGGATCGTCCCGGTTCCCTTGTGTATGAGCAAAAAACTGCCTGTACCCATGCACACACAATTGCTTATGTTGGAAGTTATGAGGAGACATACCATACATATACATTAGCCCAGGTTCAGTGGACATGCATATCATACCAAACTCACAACCAAATGTGAACTCAGGGCCATGTGTGTAAGATCATGTTTGGGCGAATTTTTTATGACTACAAGAAACACATTGTTGAAAAGTTTGTTATCTAAAAAAAATGGGAGGCAGCATTGGGGTAATTTATTTTGGGGGGTGTGCCAGTGTTTGGGGCAGAGTTATGTGGTTTGTTTTTGAGTTATGTTCAATAAAGCATACACAGGAAAAGCAAGTTCTCAATATATCTTTGTGGGAGTCAAGATAAAAAGTTAAAAAAGTATATTCAAAGGTTGGGGTAAGCTTTCCAACAGGTGGGGGGCATTCCCCTTAAACCCTTTGTATAGCTCTACACAAATTCAGGTAATTGACTTCAAGGCTCAACCTGTTTAAACATTGTGACCTTCTCTGCCACTGGTCACAGCCACAGGTCGTAAATCTGTCATAACTACTGCAGTTTACTTGAGCCAATCCCATTTTTTTCTTATATGTACCAGTATACAGATTTGTTATTATTACTGGAGAAAATTTGTTGCCAAAACCGAGAATTATACAAACAAAGGGCCAATTCTCGGACCGCTCGTTTCCCGGTTTGAAGGCCATAATCGCCGGGAATCCCTTCTCGTCTCGGATCGGATAACAGCACTAGAATCAATTAAGGGCCTTGTTTTTTATCCTTGCAGAATCTTCATCAGAGACGTTTCAAATAAAACAACACAAATCTCCTGGTATTAAATGAACTTTAAGAGTAACAATGATCCACCAAAACTGCCCAAATAGCCCCTATATCTTTGTGCTAATAGTAATCACCCGCAATAAAAACATCCATGAAAGATTGAAGAGTGACAACCAGCGGGACTGTACATTTGCATACACAAAGGAAAATTATAAAGTGGGTGGTAGTGGTAGTTCTCATTTGGTATGTAAAGTGGTTGAAATTTTGTCTGTTTTTTACGCATTTTGTAGAATTTTTGTTTAACTGCCTTTCTTATGTTCATGAATTTTGTATTATGTCTTTACACGTATATGCAGCTCTCGGCTCATCTAAGGCTGGCACAGTGATGGAAGTGGAGACTGTCGGCCAGCTGGATGGAGTAGTGCAGGAAGACATGCTGGATGAGGAGGAGGAGGAAGAGGAAGAAGATGAAGAGGAAATGGGAGACGAGGAGGATGAAGATGATGACGAGGAGGAGGACGATGATGAAGAAGATGATGAGGATGAAATGGAAGATGACCAGAAGGCAGGGAAGAAAGTGGAGGTGTGGAAATCTTTAAGTAGTTCAAACATAGGGAAACTATATAATGTAAATGAAAATGAGCAAAGAAAGTAGTGCTTTCTTGGAAATCGAAACTGAGACCTCTGGATTTTCATGGGAAGTTCCCCCATTCAAGCAAGAAGGCAGAAAACTTGGCCAGACAAGAGAAGAGTCTTGAATCAGGCAATTAAACTGATGTCATTTATTCCATTTATCAATCTTGATTGTGCATGTGCAGTGCTTGATGAATTCAATATTTAATATGAAACCAATATGTCCACTGTGATTTCAGTTGGATGAAGGGACCGTGTCCATGCAACCCTTCAGGTCGGGTTCGAGGAAGGGCCGTGTTAGTCCCCCAGTGAGCAAGAAGGCAGAGAAACTAGCCAGACTAGAGAAGAGTCTGGAATCAGGCAATTTAACTGATGTCATTTATTCCATTTATCAATCTTAATTTTGTTAATTTCAGTTGGATGAAGTGACCGTGTCCTTGACATCCTCCAAGTGGAGCTCAAGGAAGGGAAGCCTTAAGTCCTCCGCACACAGAGCCGACGGGACCCGATCCGACTGGTTTTCAGTCGGTTCAGCTCAGTATATGTTACCGACTCTAGCCTGACTGAAAACCAGTCAGATTGGGTCGAGTCGGCTCTGTGTGCGGAGGGCATTAGTCTCCCTGTGAGTAAGAAGGCAGAGAAACAAGTCGGACTAGAGAAGAGTAAATGATGTCATTTATTCCATTTATCAATCTTAATTTGGCTAATTTCAGCAAGGATGAAGTGACCGTGTCCTTGACATCCTCAAAGTCGAATTCAATGAAGGGAAGCGTTAGTCTATCTGGGAGCATTCTTAATGTAGTTAATTGTAATGAGTAACCTTATGAGTTTCCTAATTGGATTAATTTAATCGTATATCCTTGTTTGATTTATTTGAAAATTATATTTCCACTTTGATTGCAGTTGGATGAAGTGACCGTATCCCTACCATCCTCCAAGTCGAGTTCGAGGAAGGGAAGCGTTAGTCTCCCAGTAAGCAAGAAGGCAGAGAAACTAGCCAGACTTGAGAAGAGTCTGGAGGCTGGCAATCCCCAGCTAAACAGGGCATCCAAAGTAGCCTTCAAGAAGATGCTGAAAAAGAGGAAACGTTCAGGTGAATATTGTTTCATCTTGCATTGTATCCCTTTACTTCCTCAATACTCGTGCTTTATAATCTGTTCCATTCATGTTTGAAATTGTGCTATCTGAAAGAGATTAGAAATTGTCCTTCGATTATAATTTATTGATGGGAAAACAAATCGGACAGGAGATTTGCAATTTTTCTATAAAAGTACATAACGAAACCTAGTAGTGTATTTTATTGGAAAGATTTTCTAATGTAATGCATTTCAAACAAGTTCTAAGATTTTAATCATTTACATATTAAGCCCTCTGCAGACAGAGCCGACTCAACCCGATCCGACTGGTTTCAATCAGGCTAGAGTTGGGCCCGGTCGGTCGGATCCGATTCATCGTGTTGAATCGGCCCTAATTGACATCCGACTGTCTCTCGACTGGCAAAATGTGTGTCGCGAGGCACTGAAAACTGAGCCGATCCGAATGAAAACCGGTCGAGTCGGCTCTGTCTGCAGAGGGCTTTAGACTGTATGTACCTTGCCTTTCATTGTTAAATCATTAGTTCTAAAACTTCTGAGTAGTTATTTGTACCACTAAGTGTTATGAGAAACTCGCTTTTGTTTAGAATATGGTTATATGTAACCTGGGGGGTGTTTCACAGAGATCCTAAGTTGATCTTAGCACTAAGATGGTCTTAAATATTATGGAAAGCCATTAGTGTCTTGAAAAAGTGTTTGAAAAAAAAATTAGTGTTTTTTAAAAGTTATGTTGAAATGCATAAAATGTTGATTCAAATCATATATATATATTTTCTAATTATCAAAGAAATTTCATGAATTTTATGTGAAGATCATGAATCTCTTTGATATATGATTTGAATCAACATTTTATACATTTCAACATAACTTTTACAAAACTGTTTCAAGACACTAGTGGCTTTCCATAATATTTAAGACCATCTTAGTGCTAAGATCAACTTCGGATCTTTGTGAAACACCCCCCTGTACTACCATTCTCAATTATTGTTGTTACTTTGACAGATAAACTGGCCACAAACCTGTCCGATGGGCTCACACAAGCATTTGCCTCTTTTACATCCGGGGGAGCCGACAGTGATGAGGATGGAGATAGCTATAGCTTCAAGAAAGATTTCTTCAGATGATTTCTGATAGAAGAGGACTTGAATAAAAAATAACCGTCAACTAAGACTGTTTTCTGCTGAACTAGTGGGAGATAGTTATAGCTTCAAGGAAGATTTATTCAGATGATTTCTGATTGGAGAGGACTTAAATAAAATAACCATCAACTAAGACTGTTTTCTGCTGAACTAGTGGGAGATAGTTATAGCTTCAAGAAAGACTGCTTCAGATGATATTTTGATTGAAGATGTCTCAAATATTCAAAGATAACCATCAACTAAGACTGTTTTCTGCTGAACTAGTAGAAGATAGTTATAGCTTCAAGAGAGACTTCTTCAGATGATTTTTGATTGAAGATGTCTCAAATATTCAAAGATAACCATCAGCTAAGACTGTTTTCTGCCGATACCTGCTAGACGAACTTCTTGATGATTTTTTTTATTATTTAGAACTGTGATAAATCATCCAGCAAGACTGCATCCGTTATAACTTGGAAGCAGAAAGATATCTTCAGATATTTGTATAGAGTTATTCTACTTTTGAAGGCGACTCGCATGAATTGGAACCATCGAGAGATTGTTTTATGCTGGCCTCAACTTTGCTGGCTCGTGTGTCATATTCAGCCGAGATATTGCACAATGGAGGATCATGTGCTTTGTGAAATGTTGAATATTGTATCATATAAGTTAATACAAAATAACTTTTTAAAAAGAAAAATAGAGATTGCCATGGTTCCATAACTTCATTATTTAAAGTTATATATCATTATGCAATTATTTGATAATTTCAATTTCTTTTCCTTGATTTAAGCTCACATATTCCGTTAAAAAAAAGAAAGAGTTAACCATCTTATGTAGTTTCCTTTGATTTATTCTGTAATTCTTTCACGTATGTGTATTCATACTAAGTCGAATACATGGAACATATGAACACTCACAGGTCTTACTCAAATTCACATTATATGGAAGTATGATATTTAAGAAATAATAAATTACTATTATACTTATCCTATTTTTTCATGTAGTGGTCTTACTATTAATTTCCTTTGTCGATGTGAATGTGAACATGTATTAGAAGGCTTTTAAAGTGGTCCTGATATCAAATGGATGCAAAATTTGACCTTCAGACCGACTTTTGTAATTTTTCATGGGGATTATCCATGGAATATTGATCATAAGGGGTCTTTGATCGAATATAGTAATTTGATCCGATTTGCAGGGCCACTTTAATCAGTGCATGAAGTTATCTGGCTTCGTAGATTTATTTCTGACATTGTTTAGAACCCGGGGGGGGGGGTCTGTCCTCATTGAAAGGGGGGTATCATGCGTGACCAAGAAAACAAGTAATTAGGGTGGTTTTTTACGATCCGGCGAGATACTCGAGTATCTCGAATAGGGTCTCAAAATCACCCCAAATCAGGGAAAAGGGTATCTTTTTTAGGCTGATAAATTACTCGTTTAGGGTCTCAAAAAGATGAATTACTCGTTCAGGGTCTCAAAAACTCGGCTTACTTGCTTAGGGTATCAAAAATAGTTATCACTTGCTTTTAATAGGGGTTTACAAAAAAAAGATTACTTGCTTAGGGTATCAAATATAGTTATGACTTGCTTAGGGGTTTACAAAAAATTGATTACTTGCTTAGGGTATCAAAAATAGTTATCACTTGCTTTTAATAGGGGTTTACAAAAAAAAGATTACTTGCTTAGGGTATCAAATTACCGATAATCATACTTAGGGTGTATTTTTTTGCACCACGCAAATACTCGTTTAGGGTGCTTTTGGCAAGTCCTTGGTCACGCATGATACCCCCCTTTCTATGAGGACAGACCCCCCCGGGTTTAGAACCATTACCCATGGCAATGAAAAGCAGTGAAGTCACACGAGTCTTAATGATCACACATACACATCTTTTCTTTCTTTTTGATAGAACATTTATTCATTTTTCATTGCATGTTGCATTACTGACATCAGCACAACTTGTTAACAATGCACACTGCAGGGAGAGGGGTTTACCTGACTAGCTTGGCAGTATTTCATATGTATACAAGGGAAAATCCAGATTTTGTATTTACATTGGTTGGTTTTCACAGACGCGTTCAATCAATTATTTATCTGGGACCGCCCTTTATCGTTACCATCCGATAGACGCGGCCAAGGTTTGAACCTGGGCCAATAAGTGCGAAGAGTCAGTCTTAATCTAGGGGCATACGGATGGCGTTTGTTCCGATCACAAAGGACAGTTAAGACGGTCTTAACATAAGACCCTTTCATGAAACGGGCCCCAGGTTACAAGACCAGAACGTCTTTTATCTACTATGTTTTCCACTTGTCCAAACTACAACCACACTGTACCCCAAGTTCAGCTGTATCAAATATCTAATGCAATAATACATGGGCAGTTTTTTACCACATACAGTTTCACTACATAGTTGATTTTCTTTAAAGTACAGTGAATTAACTCGTATAAGGGGGTGTATTCTGAAAACGATTTTAAGCTAAAATTTATTTTATCTACGTCACTAAAATATTTTTTGCCAAATCGGTATTCTGAACCTGTACTTAAGGAATATCGATTTGCTAACATATATTTTAGTGATGTAGATATGATGTAGATTCAATAAATTTCTACTTAAAATCGTTTTCAGAATACACCCCCAGGGCTTTAACAATAATAAAATACATAGAACCTGGACTTGTGAAGTTACCTTGCTATATCGGGTACCTCGTTCCATTTATACTGCACGTACCATATGAAGAGGTAAATCCAAATATAATATATACTTGAAATGTAGGTATACACCTAACAGATTTAATGTCTAAATTCTTCAGATGCATATTGCAGGGCTCCACACTCAATTTTTTGCTTGTAAAAAAAAAATTTGCTCTTGATTTTCGGTGGCCTGAAACGCAAGATTTACTGGCCCCAAAATTTGTTAACTGTCTGTGGAATTCAGAATCTTATTCCTTTGATTAAAATTATGATCATGGATTTTCTCTAGATGACTTTCATAGTTATATTAATGTTTGTTGGCCCAGGGCTAGTGATGTAGAGCCCTGCAAGTCCTGCATATTGTCAGACATCTGATGTTCGACACCAATTTTTCAATATACACATTTACTATTATGGTATGGTAAACTAATTAAATCTTACATCTAAAAGATGCAGATAAACCAAAATGCTAGAGCTAGACTCGTGAAGCAACATGACCATCTATAAAAAAATTGACAATCATATTAGGTTCTTTTACATAGAAAATGGATATGCAACATTCCGTATAATAAATATTTACAATAAACAATAACTGCATGGTTGGCATATATATACTGTATATTTACAATTACACAGGTTCAAAAATAAAATGGCAATATTTTTTTCCTAGTTCACAAGAGTTGATGTTGTAATGAAGGCACAGCGAAATGAAAACCTGAAGCAAAATGTCTACAAAATGCTTTCATAAATTATACTTGGATTGATCGCGTAATGTAGGCTTACATCAACATATCGTTAACAAAAATATAAAATGGCAAATGTCCAACATTATGTTAATGTTGGGATATTGGACAAATGAAACAAGAATGATCAAAATAACATGCAGAAGTTGAATATAAACCGTAAAAAGTAACTTCACCCCTAAGCAATTGCCCATAATTTCATAACCTATGATTGTTTCAAGATGTCATCTTACCACAATATTGGCACAGTTGTTATGTTCGATATGTGCGAAAATCAGAGATATTCATTACTTTATGGCTGAATGAGCACAGATTAAAGACAAAATGGCCCAATTCAAAAGTCACAAGGTATTGCGCGTGCCTGTACATTGTTGTGAATCCGCACATGTGGCGGAATGCATTGATCATGGTTTATGAAACAATGCTGTTTGATATTCCATTAATTTATATTTTTTTATGGCACATGTGGTAAAATTCATTAATTGCAATTGTAAAACAGTGCATTTTAAAATTTTCCAACTCTCAATAATTTGTAATGATACGTTTGCGAACTTTGAAATATGACTATTTTTTCTGTAATGTGTGCTCCCTCAACCATGGATTAATGGTTACCTCTTATTTTTACACATTGTTTTCCTAACTACCATATGGATATATTGGCAAGACGAAATCTTGAAACGATTCTTGGTTATGAAATTATGGGCAATTGCTTAGGGGTGAAGTTACTTTTTGTGTTCGGTTTAGAAGGTTTTGCTTATAAATAACAACTTCACTTTACAATCCAATCCTTCCACGTTTCCATGATTCGTAAAATATTCTAGCGATTTTCTAATGATTCAGTAGTACTTCAAAACAAATATCTGATATAATCAGCGAGCCTAATCTTCCTCTACATTTAAACTTTATGTGCGAAATGTTTTCTGTATAAAGGTGGGAAGAAAGGTAAACAAATTCAAATATGAAATCTTTAAACTTTTTTACCACAATACAATTATTTACATGACATGACTAGTTTACTGCCAAAACTTTCTGTGATAAAAAATTGTATTGTGATAAAAAATTCAAAATGATACTTCTCAAAATGATCTTATTCCACCAAGCTAAATAAAGTGAACCCAAAATCAAAATTGGAACACACATACAAAATGTGAAGTAGAAGAATTAAGTAGAGAGGACATTGTCACAGGAAAAGAGTTTCTGATGGTTTTATGTAGAAGTGAATGGGAGCATTAAAGGGGACCACCAGGCAAAGAACAACACATAAATATATGTTTTGGTACCGTTTTGTGATATCAAATAGATACCCAACAATTTGCAAAGGGTTGTGTAATTCATAAACAATGCAATAAATTACCACCCCCTACGGAACCACTATTATTTTGTGGTTCCGTACGCGCCAAACATTTGCGAGTACGCCAATTCTATTAACGCGTACGTTTGGAGACAATAGAATCCGGACGATTCGTTCGCTCTGCACAAAGGTAGTCTTCGTACATCCAGACCCATGAACGCATGCTTTAGAATGGTGATGCGTTTTCCAATGATATATTTTTTCTGGAAACATATTTTTCTGAACTTGTTAATGGAATGGACTACTAAAGAGGTTACCTTTCAGTTATAAGAATATCATTTTTGGCTGGTGGTATCCTTTAAAGTGCAGCAAAATTCTTTTAAATTAAAGCACGCTTGCACATACATTTACTCTTCTAAGAAAAATTCTACATGCTACATTCAGTCAATATATTAACTAGTACTTATTCACGAAAGACGTTCGCATGAATCATAAGATTCAACATCTGGGGATCGTTTCATGAACAGGTCTTGGGCTATGTACGTTGTCTGGCGCAGAGGTAGGGGGCAATTAGCTCAGCGTTTCACACAGAGCATCGATAGCCGTTGGAAATTCAAAAGCTTTTCCCCTTATGTTTTTGGCGAATTATTGGGGAGGCATGTGCCCATGTCCCCCTCCCCCATGGCCTCACCACTAATGTGCAGTGGTCTTTAAAAGTCCTATGGTTACTATTCATCAGACTAACGCTATACTGCCAATAATCATGCGCACTTCATTTGACAATTCAACCTTATGTATCACTAGAATGCCGATAGAAGAGGTACGTCAAATCATATTCCTACAGTTTAAATTATGATATAAACATGATTTATGTTGACAAATGTACGAGCAGTTATTCTCAAGTAATTGCACAATGTTTACATTCTACAACTGGATATGTATAATAAATTGAATCATAATCATACAATGTATGCATAAGGTAATACAGATGGTACTTTGTGCTCTGTGAAAATATAATAATGTTATAGTTTTTAAGGATCACCTTAAAAAAACACAAGAGTACGGAGTAACCATACAGGGAGATAAACTACATTATTTCAAGCACAACGGGCAAGCACATTTTTCAAAAAGTTGAAAAACTCTTTCCCAAAGGATTTACTTTACTTCCCAAAATAGTAGATTCAATTTATATTCACAAAACACCCACCGTTACGATTTCGCTTGCCTGATTCAGGCAAACACTTTTCTAGTAAAAAAAAAAAATACTGACCCAAACTTTAATCGCATTTGCCCAGGGAATTCGGGCAAGTGCTATATATGTAGAACTCTGCTATATGGTCGCTCCTACTTTAAAATCGCAACCTGCATATAAAAAGAATGAAAGTAGCGACTTTTAAGTAGCAGTAACTAAATTACATGTATATGGTTATTCTGTAGGTTACAGCATTATGGGAGTCTGAACATGGAGATATAATTGCACCCTGGCTCTGAGCCAGACAACGTACATAGCCAAGACGCTTTCATGAAACAAGCCCCTGCTTTATTATCCCTTCCAAAAGAATTCTTCTATTTCTCTGACTCACACACACACAACCTACAGATATTTCTTCACATAAAAAAAGAAAAGAAAATATCTACCAAGTTTATTCAGGAGGGAAAAAATACACTTTTTTCACAGATTCTGAACCAAGTAATCACACTCTCTTGTATTTACACTCTCTACATACCAAATACCAATGATATTTCTCCCTACCATGATAGGAATTACAAATCAGAGTCCAGCAACAAACATTATCCTCTGGTATCAACACACAGTGACGGAAACAAACAAAATCTTCACTCTTTGTCAACCTTTGAATGCATACATGGGCAATCATCTTGGGCCCAGGATCTAACAATTCACCATCCATACACAACTGCAGCAAACCCTATACTAACAGAACTAATTCACACCTTGACTACCTATAGCCTGACAGACAGTACAGCAATATTGATGTCATTGTCGCTTTTTAAAAGATGTGAAATACAATTGAAACTAGAAGGCCGACAAAGTCAGCATACCCACGCCTCCCATTAGCCCTGTTCTACCCCTTCGTCGGCCTCAACCCTGTTTTGCTTACCGATGCATCCTAAAAACATAGTTTATGTGCACGCTGGAAAACCTATGGGCGCTGCCATGTACGGTACGCGACCGGCCTTTCCCGTAACATTTTTCTTGATTTTTCTGTCGAGTTGTCTTATTGGCTTACTGAGACATCTCTCTGATTCTTTATCCAATCAGAATAGTTATAAGATGTTTTAACAAAAACGGCTACGATCAGCTGATCGTCAGCTTTCAAATGATATACAAATCAATGGACAAATTTTTTTTGTTCAAGACTTTAGTAGGCCGCGAAGATTGGGTGAAAATGCAAGTAAAAAGAGCCAAATTTCAAGGTTATTTTCAAATTTAAATATTCAAATTTCTAGAGTTTTTACATAAATAAGGTTTTCATGGAAGTAATGTTCTTTGTTTATATTTTCATCATCATATTGACAGTTGCAACTCTTAAATGTCAGTTTTTAAGCTACAACTTTCTGAAGTTAGGAGAAAAATATCAAATTTTCGAAAAATTCGGACAGCCGCATTTTTATTGCACTTTATATCGACCGTGGAAGGAAATACGGACATACACGATGTGTTTTAGGAAAATTAGATATGTATTTATAAATAATTCACAAACAACTTGTCGTTATTTTGTTTTATTTTCTAGATATAAAATTAACAATTCACTCTAAAAGCAGCTGAAGCAACATTCGTGCGCGACTCCATTGGGAGTTTAGCCATGTCTATCGGCGTGGCTATCCTTCGCCATTACATGTTACGCAAATTCCAGCATGAATCTAAACCAATGAGTGCGCGGAACTCACTCACGCCGTCACAGAGTTATGAGCAACAAACTCGGTAATTTATTTATTATCTGATTATGAAATTACATTTAAACTAGTGAAATCGATGTCAGATTTACTATTTAATCCAGGTAAGATGTTTTATCTAATTTATTTCATTTTAAAAGCTGTTATTTCGTGTTATTCGAAAAGTTCGACGGTAAATCAATGACGAGGGGCAAAGCACGTGAAATTATTCCGACCGCCGTAAGCAGCTGGATAGCGATGCCGACGCGCTCGGGTATGGTCTTACGCGCAGAACCGTATGATTTGTTGTTCATGAGATTTACGGCTAACAATTTTTCTGAGGAATTTAGCTAAAAACTGACCATTTAAGAGTTGTAACACCCATCAATGAAATCAAGAACAGGTCCCAAATATTACATTTATGACACTCGCTTTGTCGGGAAAACTCTAGGTTTTTCAATATTTCGTCTTAAAAATAGGCTTTTAATTCATCCGTGAAAGCCTTTTTGTCATATTTAACCCCTTTTTAAATGTCTTATATAAATGTGAATATTCAGTTAAATTGAATACAAACATATCGATAAGAAAGAGTAGGATAAGAAGTTTGTTGTAAAATGATCCATATTTCTTCCACAATGCTGAATTTCTAAATAAAAGAGAAATTATGAAAGCTAGATTGAGTTCCGAGTTCAAATTGACGCAACGTTAAGCGGTACGATTGCTCGCAGAGTTTACACTAGATCATTGCACGCGCAACGCCGGAAATGCGCGACGCTGATTGGTGCCAGCAAACACTGTTGTGTCATTGGGGTATCATGGCAGCGAGCATAGAACTTCCATACGTTGTGTACAACGTGCACATACGTGCTATAACGTGCAGATATTATTTAGGCACACACGTGCATTAAATACATACTCAAACTTCAAGGTTCCACAGAATTTGCAGGGGTCAACCAATCATCACCAAAATCTAATCGATTCTTCCATGTCACTATCCAAACATTCCCTGAAAATTTGGTGCAAATCCGTTCACCCGTTCTCTAGTTATCTTGTACACAAACAAACAAACAAACAAACATACGGAACCCTTTACATAACCCCCTGCCGATTTCATCGGCATGGGTAATAAATTGATTTGAATATTAGCAGGAAGTAAATCTTAAAAAAACAAACATGGAGAAGGAGACGCCTGATCAGATGGGCATGTAACTTCTTATCACAGGGTGCCGTGTTTGAAACAAATCAATGCCATTGTATTTATGTCCTTCAGCATAGCATTTTAACCAAGGTGTATAAATGAGAACCATTGTCGGATGCTAAAAGGTCTTGAGCCATTAGCAGCATGTAGCTAAAATGCTATCCGCTGAGTTTAGATGGTGCACAAAAATGGTGCACGCAAATGATTGAGGGGCGGGGGCACACCGTATGTATTTATTTATTTTTACACAGAATTTCCCCTTATGTTTTTGGCGAATTATTGGGGAGGCATGTGCCCATGTCCCCCTCCCCCATGGCCTCACCACTAATGTGCAGTGGTCTTTAAAAGTCCTATGGTTACTATTCATCAGACTAACGCTATACTGCCAATAATCATGCGCACTTCATTTGACAATTCAACCTTATGTATCACTAGAATGCCGATAGAAGAGGTACGTCAAATCATATTCCTACAGTTTAAATTATGATATAAACATGATTTATGTTGACAAATGTACGAGCAGTTATTCTCAAGTAATTGCACAATGTTTACATTCTACAACTGGATATGTATAATAAATTGAATCATAATCATACAATGTATGCATAAGGTAATACAGATGGTACTTTGTGCTCTGTGAAAATATAATAATGTTATAGTTTTTAAGGATCACCTTAAAAAAACACAAGAGTACGGAGTAACCATACAGGGAGATAAACTACATTATTTCAAGCACAACGGGCAAGCACATTTTTCAAAAAGTTGAAAAACTCTTTCCCAAAGGATTTACTTTACTTCCCAAAATAGTAGATTCAATTTATATTCACAAAACACCCACCGTTACGATTTCGCTTGCCTGATTCAGGCAAACACTTTTCTAGTAAAAAAAAAAAATACTGACCCAAACTTTAATCGCATTTGCCCAGGGAATTCGGGCAAGTGCTATATATGTAGAACTCTGCTATATGGTCGCTCCTACTTTAAAATCGCAACCTGCATATAAAAAGAATGAAAGTAGCGACTTTTAAGTAGCAGTAACTAAATTACATGTATATGGTTATTCTGTAGGTTACAGCATTATGGGAGATTAATGACTATATACCAGACATCCACATAAACCTCACAATTGTAATAATACTTTGCAAGAAGATGCCGAAGCACAACATATATCACGATTCCTGGCAGAAGTACAACATTCAAACCTGTCTTAATAGTGACCACCTGTCTATAGCAGCCAACCTGCCTATAGTGGACACCAAAATGGATCCCTTGCAGAAAAAAAAAATGTCATAGAGCCTGTCTATAGAGGTCACCTGTTCTCGTTTCCCATAGATGGTCACTATACACAGGTTATAGAACCTGTCTACAGTGGCCACTTATCTTGTTTTCCCTCGGGTGGTCACTATACACAGGTTAGACTGTACCACATAAATCAGGATTCCTGGCTGCAGTACTACATGCACAAAACATAGTATTGCTGGCTTTTCCTTGGTAGTATGGATTCAACCTCTATGAAGCAATGTCTTTCAAGACTTCCATCAACGTCTTTAGAGACTTCAATTGACTTTTGTCAGGACACCAAGCCCATGTCTTCAATCCATCTGCAGTGGATCTGGCTCGAAGTTCACCACTTCTTTGAATACCCGATCTGCATGTGGGGGGGGGGGGAATAACATAATTAAATTAACACTTCGAAACACAATTTAGATCAATTTAATTGAATACTTTTCAAGAGGTAACGCTGGTTCTTGCACGTCATGCAAGACAATCATCACATACATGGAGAAATTATATCTCGATGCATACATTTATGAATATTGATTATTATTTGTATTTGGCACAACAAAAATTGTCCACTTTTACAGCCCAAAATAAGTATCAATGAAAATATGCTAACCACGATATTTGCAATGAAAGATGGACACATTATAAGGTAAAATTACCCTGACATGAAAATTTTCACAGGTCATTCAACCAGTGTTGGAGACTAGGTAATTTTCAGCAGATTCCGATCAGATGCTAATTTAAAACAAATGGAAAGGTGATAATAACTGTGGTTTCAGTCTCGGATATGATGGCACTCTAACTACAACCCTCCAATCAGCCTTTACCACACATTGTAAAGTACTTACGCTTCCATTCGTCAATGGAGAGTTCACTATTTTCCGAGCTCTCATCAAACTTGGGTGCGGTGGGCTCATCCGTGGGGTCATGGTACTTGGCAAGGTATGGATGTCTCAAGGCATCTTCAGCGCTAAATCTGAAATGATTAAAGCAAAGGATTGGTTCTTTGTTGTGGGCTAGTGTTCATCTCAGAAATCAAAATATTGTACCAGGCAGAAGGGGGAAAGAGATAAAAACTTGGGTGAGGCCGGTTCATCTATGGGGTACTTGACAAGGTATGGGTGTCTCGGTGCCTGTTCAGCACTTGGCCTGAATGGGTAAGGGCAAAGGGATGGTTTTGTTGTGTGTTAAGAGTCAACTTGGGAAATCAAAATATTACTATCAGGTAGATTGAGAAAAGAAAGCAAAAATTAGGTTAAAGTGGGCTAATCCTTGGAGTCATGGTATTTGGCAAGGTATGGGTGTCTCGGGGCCTGTTCAGCCTTTAGCATGAAAGGGTTAAAGCAAAGATGTGGTTTTACACTTCAGAAATCAAAACACAGTCAAACCTGTCTATAGTGGCCACTGAAAGTGATCCCTTGCAGAGAAAATCAAAGTTATGGAACCTGTCAGAAAGAGGTCACCTGTCTACCATGGCCACTATTCTTGTTACTCCAAATTGGTCACTATCAATAGTTTTTACTGTAGGTGATGATGAAAATGTTTTTTTTTTTTTCAACTGACCCAATGATTGAAATGAACTTAAAAAATAAAAAAAACATTATTTGCTTGCCCATTCAGGCCAGTAGAATGAATCAATGTAATTTGGTGACACGAGGTAAATTTCTCGTGGCCCCAGCCCACTGGGCCTGTGGGTAATTTGAGCTTTGAACTGACCTTGTGTCATCATCCAGCTGTAGCATCTTTTCCAGGAGATCCACAGCCTTCGCACTAGCACCGGGGAAGATGGATGTGAAACTCCTCTTCGGGTAGTTTGCCATACTCCTCACATACGTCCTTGCCTGCAGGTAGACAAGTACAAATAATAATAACATTATAATTATTTATTTACTATCATTTCAATTCTTGGGAGATCCGTAGCTTTTGTACAAGCACCGGGGAAGATGGATGTGAAACTCCTCTTCGGGTAATCAGCCATACTCCTCACATACGTCCTTGCCTGCAGGTAGATGAGTAGTATTAATAAAAACATAATTACTAAAACAAAATTCTTTCTTTCTTTTTATTCGATTCTAGGAGATCCACAGCTTTCGTACGCACCATGGCAGATGGAGGAGAAACTCCTCTTGGGATAATCAGCCATACTCCTCACATGAAATTTCATGTCCTTGCACGCATGTAGAAGAGTAGTAATAATTCAAATATAATAATCACTAACAAAAATTATATTTTGTTTTATTAAATTCTACCTGTCCCAGTGGAAACTTATTATAACGGGATCTTGGAACCATGAGAATTACTATTATATGATAATATCAGGTATCTGGGGAAGAAAAAAAAGAAGGAAGAAAAAGAGCTTGGACGAGCAAAATGCTGCTTTTTGCCACAGAGGCCCAAGTAAACAAATCATGTTTTGAATTGATATTAAACAATAAAATATGCCACACGCATTTGAAAATATAAATCATATGTACTTTCCCCCATAAATTTCAGCCCCTCCCCCCAAAAAAATGCTCAAAACAATTTCTCTGAAAGTGCCAGTACTCGGATATCCCTTTAACATGTGCTAGAGCATTGCAGATGCATTCACTTGAGAAGCAAATACCCAGACATTTATTTTTATTTAAAATTGATAAAATAATAATAATAATAACGGTCATTTATATTTATATAAATTGTTGCATCATACTCACACTTTCGCTCTCTATCTTTTGTAGAAATGTGTCGTCTGGTTTGCCTGTGATGCTGATAATCTTGTTCAGCTGGTCTATGTCTGAATTTATCCAAAAATTAAGGACAATTTCACATTAACAAAACTTTTCATTGTCACTTATGGGCAACTCCAGCGTCACGGACATTACAAATCAGAGAATTTTCATGACTTTCCAATGCCACTACTAATTCATACCTCTAACTAATGTCTAACTTTTATTTTGATTACAAAGCAATAGCCTGGTTAAGTATGCAAAAAAAGTTTCAGAACATTTATCCAATTCGTTACTGAGTAATTCTGCAAAATGTGCGCCGTCACAGACATTACATTTTTTGGACATGACTTTTTGCATCCATACACATCTTTGCAAAAGTCTGTGAGTTCTGAGACCTCACAAAGGTGATTTAGAAATTAAATTATAGACAAGGCAATGATGAATTGAATCCAAGTTGGATTTTGCGAAACGGGCCAGGCATATGTGATCTAGACAACAAAACGTTGCGTCACGGACATTACATTTTCAGCGTCACGGACATTACACTTTGTCCACTTTCTCTATACTCAAAATAACCCACAAAAAATGCTCCATTGTGCATGAAACTTTTTTAATTGTACATTTGATATGTAAAACAGTTTTGAGAAAAAAATTTATATTTCAATTTTTTTTTTAATTAGCAAAAAATAGCAATAATTTTTTCCAAAATTATTGTAAAATTTGAAATTTTTTAACAGAATGTGCAGTAAACCAAATATTCAACTATTTAAAACAATATTATATATTTTTGATGAGGTACAATGCTGTTTTGTGCAAAAAAATTGTAAAATATTAAAAAAAGTTGTGTACATCTTGGGCATAACACATGGAAAATCATGGACTAAGAGTATAATTTTTGCAATTTGATCATACTATATGAGATTTAACCATCTCTTTCTCCTCCCAGTTAGTAGTCAAGTCTTTATTGATTAATGAGACATGCATGTTCAAATTGAGCAAGGAATTTAGTTTTATAAATAGCTCAGAGTACTGACTCAAAGTTCACTATCTGATAAATGATACAATTTATTAAAACTTGAACCAGGAAGGTAATAGTCCCTCTGTTTTTTGGGATTATCTTATTTCTTGGCTAAAATAAGACATTTACATAAGAAAATAATGCTTGAACATTTTTAGCTCTGCTTTTTTATACTTTTCACTGTGTATGTAATGTCCGTGACGTAATGTCTGTGACGCCATTCTGGACAAACCATCAAATATTTTAGTAAATGCTCTTGATATACTTTATGATATCACATTCTAGCTTTGCAAATGAATTTTGAATTAAATTGAATAAAGATTTGTGCTTCTACAAAAACTTTTATATCTAAAACGTCACGGACATTACACATCAATGTTGTAAGAATCAAGATTTTATCCAATAACAGTTTTCAAAAAGTAAAGATTTTTACACAATTTCTTTTCTATGATGTTAAAACAAAGCATAAACTAGACATTAGAAGTAGAATTATTGTTCTGAAGTGATCCATATTTTAAAATTTTATTTCACAAACAATGCATGCAAATTTCATCATTTTGGGGGGTAATACATACAATTTTTCTCCAACTTCAATGGCCACCCAAAAAAATATTCTGCATTGAATTTCAAACTTTTTTCCTTTAGTCATCAAAATATGGTCCTTCCTCATTACTATCCAGTAGTTAACAAGGCTGTCCTATGAATTTCATTTTTCCACCCTTGGGTAACATTTTTCGTGGAATTGCCCTTATGTTGAATTAAACATTTCTGCTGATATTCATGTTTTATGGTTAGTATTCTGGATGTTATTATGGAATCCAAACTAAATTAAATTGCTGAAATAAATAAAACATCAAAGAAATATACGTACAACGCTGAAGAAAACATTGAATATTCAGTAAGATTATTCTAAAACCAAATTATGATGACACTAAACAAAGAACGTCTGATAATATTTCATTAAATACCAATTTATTTAATATGATCTGTGTTGAAAATTTTGACACTTCTGGGAATGATTCTCAATTATTTCATGATGCACCAAGAAGCTCTACACATAGCAAACTGAGAACACTCCTGAAATACCCCCCCCCTCTTAGAAAATGAAGTACCCAATGATAAACCCGTCCAGGGGTCTCCCCCTACCCACCCTCCCCAACACAAAAGCCACCAACAAAACAAAGCAATTCAAACATTCAAAGATGCTAACAGACTATAAGGTAACTCTTTCTAAACCAAACAAATTGTGAATTAAACATCCTTGTGAGGTCTAATAGAGACGACTTTAAATGTTGGGGTTTAACCCATAACCTACAGGAAACAAGGTGCCTCATGGGCCCTGTATTAAATCTATGGGGATTGCAGAACATTGTTAAGCTGTAGACAGTATTAATGCTGTGTAAGGATACGATCGTTTCCGGGGAAGAGAGTCTTCTGTGTTATTAGCTCTGCCATGATGCAACCTACAGACCAGATATCAACTGCAGAAAGAGGAAAAAATGGTTGGTGAGTTATTAGTAACAATGAATCAGAGGCGTAGCTAGAGGGGGGGGGGGGGGGGGGGGGGGGCAAAACAAAAAGCTAAACATAGAGAAATACATAGCATGTAAGCCACCCCTCTTGACACCCTCAAAACAAGAACACCAAATAGTACATGCAAGTACAAATTATAACTTCATTTTTCATAATCAACTAGTATAAACTTATCTATAATTATCAACTTATTGCAAACACTTTCTCAAATTTTTGCATATTTTGCAAACACTTTCTCGCTTCTTTCTACATTTTTACATGAAAAGTATAAATCATATATCACAATTGTATTATGTTAACTAAAAGTAAATTAGACAGATTTTGTTACAAACCTTTCTCTTGGTAGTGCATCCAGTTTAGCATGATCTCCGGAGCTCTGTACCACCTTGTTGCTACGTAGCCTGTCATCTCATCATCACTGCTACGTGCCAACCCAAAGTCAAGAATCTGACGAAATCAACAATAACATGATTTAATAATAATAATATCTGGTTTATTCAATACAGGAACATAATGATACATACAAATTAAAAAAAATTAGATTCTGGTGACATTTCTTTGGGGCATTTTTACAAATTAATTGGAAGAAAATAAACAACATTACACGAGCAAGGATATTCTTTTAAGAACTAAATAATAGTATGCAGCACGTAACAATGATTTAAAGCTAAATGACAGTAATGGGAAACGCCCCACATACAAAAAATGAAATGTACGCTCTTATTACAACCATGTGAAAGAATACATTTTTACTAATATGGGATTACACAAATTTGGCCAGGAAACCACCTACTAATTGATATATTTTTTGCAAAATTAGAAAACCATCAATGCATTGATAGATATCGCAGACGATGGTATTTTGAAATGTTCGTCCGCATATTACATATGCAAAGCACACGCAAACCTCGCCGCGCGTGGTTAAGCTGCTAGCCATTCAGCTATCTGGAAGATTCGGGACGGCTTAAGTTCTGGCGGGCCAAACGGGCTGTGCGCCGTTCAATCTCTTCGGCGGCAGATGGAATTCCCCTTATTTGTCCGCATTTTTTTATGTTATGGTTCATAATTTACCATGTAATAAGCCCTCTTTCATACTATTTCAACCATGTTGATCAATTTGTTGGGCCAACAGAGTGGATATCTGTAATTTTCCCATTACTGTCATTTGGCTTTAAATATACTTCTAATATTCTAGAATCTATAGCTAATAATGTAAGATTTCATTACCCTGAGTTCACAGTCTTCGTTGACTGCAATATTGCTTGGTTTCAAGTCTCTGTGGATGACGCCTGCTGAATGGATGTACTGAAAAGGGAAATTAGGAGAAAAAAGACGTTATAGACATTGTACAGTAGGTAACTAGTGTTAGTTTTATGACTATTATCAGCAAATGGTAAATGAACAAAACGATGGTGTCTACTGATTAGTCTTCCAATAAATTAATGAATATAAATTATTATACTTGCACATATTTATGCTTGTGTACTGGTAATTTATTTCAATGATAAAGTTGAATTGCTTTCTTTTTAATTTTCAGCGAATAAAATCACATAAATATAAATTCATCCTGAAGAGTAACAAGAACAATGTAATAATTGGGATGTTGGTTTTAACGTTACATTTCAAGCTTCACCAACACATTTAATCATGTCATGCCATTCAGTTCATTAAAGTGATTTAACCCTACATGAATTTCAAAATAAAATTTACCAGGACTCCTGCATTATGTTCCAGGGCTCTTAAACATTTTGGAAACGGGGCAAATGTTGAAAATATTGGCATGGGGGCTCTTTTATGATTTTCGGGGTGCTTTTTGGCATTTCAGGGGCAAATTCGCTCTGACCCCCCCATTAATTTTTTTACAACGTTCTGTCTCACCTTGAGTCCCCTCAGGACCTGATAGATGAGGAACTGCACATGTTCATCCGACAGCTTCTGACACTTGATGATGTTGTTGAGGTCTGCCCCCATCAGGTGGGTCACCATGTACACATCCTGGAAATTGACCGGGTCTGGGGTGAAACAGTCCAGCAAGCTGATCACCTGTTACATAACAAAATACAAAAACGTAACTGAATTAAATCTGTCCAGCAGGCTTTTCACCTGTTACAAAATACAAAGCAAATTATTAAACCAGATTGTAAGACAAAATTTGCCTTTGCTCAAACATTTGATCAGTGTCCACCATGTGTATGTACAAATCCTGGATGAAACAATCCAGCAACTGATCCCCCTTTACAACAGCAAAAAAACATTCATCATTCATCATCATCATCAGGTTCAGGTGGCGCTATGTAGCGCTGCTGTGGTTTTCACAAGAGCATGCCATACAACTCTATCTTCTGCCAAGTGTGTTGCACCCTTCATTCCTTCTCCAGTCCAAACACACTCTTTACATCGTCCGTCCAAGATGTCGGTGGACGACTTCTAAAAAATGCCTTTGCTCAAACAATTGATCAGCGCCCACCATACATGTACATATCCTGGAAATTGACCGGGTCTCGTGTAAAACAGTCCAGTCTTCCACCATACAAAACATTTCCAGGTTCTTGACAAAACTGCCTTTGTTCTAGAAAAATTGAATTCGTACCCATCAGTTGGGGCAACATCTACACATCCTAAAAATTGACTGGGTCTGGTGTGAAACAGCCCAAACACACAGACTGATCACCTGTTACAAAATACAAAACATTACCAGATTGTAAGAACAGAGAGGTGGGAGGTGAAATCCAACAGAGGATATTGTAATCTACGTAATTTGATGTAAATGTATGTAATAATGACTTCCTACAGGGCCCCATCCCACAGGCATGGCATATTGATTATTGATGTACGCTTGATCTTTTCTTGCACAAGACGAGATTCAATCATAAATTAACATTTGCTCAATATATTTGTAAGGATATTGCAGGCAATGCTTTAGTTGTCTCAGATGCTTATATCACGGCACTAGGTAGTAGTGCTAGATATGGGTCATTTCACCAGGTTGGGACACGCATGTGTGACATGACATGTATCATCAAAAGTATCATTGCTTTTTATTCAGTTATTTTATGTAACATTCACCTTTGGGTGTGCAAGTAATTTACAAAGTTTGAAGCCATTCAAATGTGTCTTTAGAAAAATATGATAGATAATGTATCAAATCTGACGTAACATGACACGGTGTCACGTTACGTCACCATTTCACTTATTTACATTTTTTTACCCTTACATTGAGAATTATTCAAAATCATTTTGTATACTATTTACAAGGCATGCATTGTACCAAAATAAAGTTTAATTATGCTAGTCAGTGGCTAAATAAAGCAGTAATCACAGATTTTGTAAATTTGACGTGGTGACGTAACATGACACCATGACTCTCACATTTTCTGTTTTTTCTGCTAGATTAGGACATTTACTACCATAACAGAATTTGTTGTTGTTGCAGTTTGTGTCTTTTAATAAGTACATACTTAATATTGATTTTGCATTTTTGTATTGAAAATGGCCCAAAAAAGGCAAACAATCAATGTGTGTGACATGAAAAATTACATTTTATTTGTTGACATTAAGAATACAACAATAGTATTCATGCAAACTTATATATGTGTCCTTATTATAAGACACAAACTGCAACAAGAAAAACCTTTGTTATGGTAGTAAATGTCCTAATCTAGCAGAAAAAACAGAAAATGTGAAAGTCATGGTGTCATTTTACGTCAAAACATCAAATTTACAAAATCTGTGATTACTGCTTTATTTAGCCACTGACTACCATAATTAAACTTTATTTTGGTACAATGCATCATGCCAAATAGTATACAAAATGATTTTCAATAATTCTCAATGTAAGGGTAAAAAAATGTAAATAAGTGAAATGGTGACGTAACATGACAACGTGTCATGTTATGTCAGATTTGATACATTGGAATGGCTTCAAACTTTGTCAATTACTTGCACACCCAAAGGTGAATGTTACATATGTCCCAACCTGGTGAAATTACCCTATAGAGATATCTATTAAAAAGGATCATCTGCTACTAACAAGTTCCATTTTTATCCAAACTCTATATTGTAACAGAACAGGGAAAAAATTAATATTTTTACTTCTGGGGATCCCTATCTAATTTCATGGAAGTTTCCGGGGGCTACTTTTCCAACTTTCGGGGGCTATAAATTTCCGGGGCTCTTTTTTTGAATTTCAGGGGCTACTATTTAGCTCTAATGCTGTAAGTTATCATCGGATCAGCATTCGATCACGATCCGACCATGCCGATTTCCGATCATGCAGAAAAAAAATCGGGGGGGGGGGGGGGGGGGGGAAGAAAAAAAGAAAACAAATCTCTTTTTTTTCGGGGGCTCTTTTTGGCGTTTCGGGGGCGAATTCGCCCGCCGTCCCCGTGTATTTTTCCCCTGTAACAGAAATTATGGAGGTGCACTGAGTAATAGTGAAAAGTGCTACGACACCCAGGTGAATAGCGCTAGATATAAATAACCAAATTATTATCATTATTATTAAAACAATAAATGTAAATGTATGCATTCAGATGAAATACACATTTCACCATTCCTGTGCATTTCTATACAGCAGGCAGGATACAGGGGTTTCCCAATTTTGAAGACTGTATTGAACTATTGAACATGACTTAGTCACTTTCACATATCAAAAAGAAAATCATAAATGTCACTATAATCATAGTGAAAAAAATACACCGGGGCTCGGCTGCTCGGGGCAAATTCGCCCCCGAAATGCCAAAAAAGAGCCCCAGAAAATCTTAAAAGAGCCCCTGAAAATGTGCAAAGAGTTCAATGCAAATCAAATTTTGAGTGTCATTTTCATGCAGGCAAGATTGAAAAGATCGAAGCCCCCAAAAAATAAATTGTATTTTTTCCCCTGGTAAAATCATGCATCATACATCTTTATGTGATGTACAATATTGGTTTGAATTGATAAAAAGATGAATTTAAAGTACATGTAGTTACCAGATGCTGGAAAAAACATGATGTATTGATGTCGGATACTAATGAAGATGAATGGGTGACACAGAAAATGCACTGTACAAGTTCAACTAGTAATAGAGTAACACTACACATCTGCATGGCCATGGTACTATACTGTCATGTGTGCACATGTATGTGTACTTAAATACGTGTACTGTACATATTCAGTTTCTGTATGTAAACATGTACAAGTACATAACTGCCGCCTAACCCTACCAAGTCTGCAACCATGCAATTAAAGGGGACCACCACCCAAAACTAATATTCTTATTAAAGAAAGGTAACATCTTTAGTATTCCATTCCATCAACAAGTTTACAAAAATATGTTTCCAGAAAGAAAAAAATGTAATTGGAAAATGCCTCACCATTTGTGAGGCGTTCATGCGTTCATGCGGTCTGAATTGCGAAGACTAATGTGTGCAGAGCGAACGAATCGCCCGGGATTATATTGTCTACAAACGTACGCGTGAATCGCATTGACGCACTCGCAAATGTTTGGCCTGTACGAACCAGGAAATAGTAGTGGTTCCGTAAGTGGTGGAAATTGCTTTGTTTATGAATTACACAACCCTTTGCAAAATGTTGGGTATCTATTTGATATCACAAAATGGTACCAAAACATATAATAATGTGTTATTCTTTGCCTGGTGGTCCCCTTTAAAGCTAAAGTTAAAAATTAACACACTGGATTTAGAGTTATATGAATACAAATACAGTTAATTCAGTCTGTTTTGCTTTAAAACTGTTCCCTGTCTAACTTAAAACACTTTTGACATCCAAAGATGAACTTCAAATTCCGAGGACAAAAGTTCTGCGGGATTTCATTGTATTCATTGTTTGAATTTATTTTTTTTAAACATTCATGCATGTACACACACTCACACAGACACACACAAACACATCTCTCATACACACAAAAGCACAGAGACTATAATAAATATAACCCACATTTTAAATAAGCCTTGTGTAAACCTGTACATAAATCTGTACAGAAAATATGTATACCAAATGTTAGATTTTGTTACTTATTAAAAAAAATTATCAATGGGAATGCTGTCATAAATATATACCATATTATATGAAGAAATAGAAAACAATGTCAAGATTGAAAATGACAATTTAAAACAAGGGGAAGTAATAACAACAAAAAGGGGGGGTGGATTAGAAACAACTGGGCAAGCCATGTGTAATCCCATTCAGATCAGCTTGACCAAGCTCTTGCACTATTGCTCTAGACAGTCTTAGTTATGGGAAAATCAATTAGTAAATTGTACAAAACCACTAATTAAAAGAAATCTCTAAAAATTCCCCAGATTGCAACAGGTCGGCGGAATGTGCATCATGCATAATTTCTACCAGTAAGGGATACCATCACCGTAGTACAGGATGTATGCAACTTCCTCTGGCACGCAGAGTAGAGCAGATAAGCGCATTATTTATTGCCATCTAGCTTCATTCATTCATTTAACTGCATTATCATTGACAAGTGACTCACACTTTCAAATGCAATTCAGACAACTGTATGTGGTGTCTCGTTCAAAGGCAAATGCAGCTCACACAAAACTCCGGATTTAATTTGACTTGAAAAAAATGCAATTCAGACAACTCTGGTATTGATTTTGAGAGGCAAGATGGGTGGGTTATTCACGAACTCTGTATTTCTATGCTACTCACGTTCTCAAATTTCATGTGTTTGAGAAGCCGCAACTCTCGGTAGGTCCTCTTGGCGTGAATCACCGTCTGGAACGGCCTGGCAAGCTTCTTGATGGCTACCTTCCGGCTATTCTTCGTATCCACAGCCGAGCTGCACAAACAAGAAGAAGAAAAAAGGCATTGAAACCCATATATTTTGTTGTACTAAATTTATATTCAAAATTGTAATTGATTCAAAATACTTCATGTAAAGAATGTAATGAAAATGACTAATTGTAAATAGGGAGATTTCACAACAACTACAGACTGGAATTTGGTGTTACCAACATGTTCTGATTTTCTCTTTCACATATGATGACACACGCGGTACCCCGGGGTACCGTTGTACCCCGGGGTACCGCGTTGTGTAGCGCCATCTTGTGTCCACTTAAAGCACAACCGTATTGCGTTGTGCATGCAGTGCAGCGCGCGCTTGTATGCACGCTATACCCCGGTACAGCCCTAAAAAATAAATAAATAATTAAACAAAATGGTGGATATTCGTTTGGTACCCCAGGGTACCATTTATGTCATCATATTATAATGATGTATGGATGTTTCATTATTAAAAATTAAAAGCCTCTAGATGAATCTGTAAAACATAGTGGAGTCTTGAAAAACCTTCAAAATGTTCACATCACAAAAGTTTAAACATCAAATAAATTGCAATGAACAGTGTGAAATACCTCGCCAAAAAATGATGGATTTTGTTCTACATTATAGTGAAATTAGGGATGTAATCACAAAAGTTTAAACCATCCTCAATGATAATGATTAATTCACTGCCCCACATAATGTATGCAATTGTGTTGGACAGCCTTCCAAGAAGTAATGTAACAAATGTTGCAAACAGTACACAAAACTCGAAAGGTATTTAAATTGCTATTTATTCGATTTTAAATTAATTATTGTTTTTTTTACAAATCATCAGTGCTGTTTAAATCCATTGCAAAGGATGAAGAAAAGTGTGCCCTTTTTTGTTACACGTTGTGCCCCTTTCATTTGGATGTACATGTATGTTTTGTAATACTTCTCCGGTCAACATACATAAACACAAGCCTGAAACTTCCACACTAATTTTTTTCGGTACTGGCCCGTTCTGGCAAGTGAAATGTACTTGCCATCTTACTTCTTGATGACATTAACACATATTAAATTACACTGTTCTCTCGTAGTTGATATGTAGTTGCCCGATTGGGCAAGTACACTAGACAATTTATGAAAATGTAACAACAATTTTGACTTGCCCTGGGCAAGCGGCAAGTGCTAGTGTTGAGTCCTGCATAACAAATCCAGACAACCAAGGAGCTTCTCCTTGAGACAACAGTGCTTTTGAAATCAACATTAGAACATTCATTGTACATCTAGCATAATGAAACATAATCATTGGATATTGGCTGCCGCCTACCCTATGTAATACCATTGTACACACATTCCAATGTAATATTTTGTGTCATAACATTAACCTGTATGCCAGGTACACTCTACAGCATTCTATTTCATGTACATTGTGTACATGTACATGTAGAGTGCATTTGAACCTACCACTAGCACTACATGTACACCACCTGCACACTTGACAGTACGAATGCAATATTTAATTTGACAAGCGCTGGATATTATGGAGGGAACCCCAAGACCCTGAGTGTCCCCGACCCAACAATCAATGCTATCTAGAAGTAGAGGAAGACGCACTGGTACAGTAAGATAAATGTAAATTGATGCATGCATGATGCACACAGATCCAATTCCAAGGATGAATCATCGCCCATCTATCCCCAGGCAACGGGAGAATGAACGGTTCTGAGGAGGAATATCACACTCACAGTGAGTAACTAATAAATAAACTGCTCAGAAGATTTCATGAATATGAAGTCTGCACTCTGTTACCCCAGCTGATCAATACAATTCATTATTAGATATTACTTAAAATGTAAAATACCCACTTGACTGAATTCTGTACAACTACAACTGTTGATATTAAATTCAATAGAAAAGGCAAAAGAACACAAATAACTTACTCGTTTACATATCAAAATCATGCTTCAAGGGGGGAAAATAGATCAAAGTTCTGCCCACGAGGATTTTCTTATCTACCAGTTCATTTAATGTCATTATTACATATCACTAAATTGAAGTACATTCATTTTAATGTGCTTTTTAGGGCTACTTTTTAGAGGTTTGTGTTGTGTCAAATAGGAATTCAACAAATGTATGAATTCCCATTACATGTATGTACACTGTATTGCATTTAATACGGTAAATCACTTTTTAAAATGGCAAACGGGCAAACGCGAATCTGGTGAGAGCTATGACGTTAAACACTAGTGCATTTAAAGGGGTAGTACCGTTTTGGTAAAGCTGAGCTTTAGTAACCAATCATTAACATTACAAACTAACTCTCCACCATGCTCGAAAGGTATAACAAAAAGAGCCATTCAAACTAGGGCTGAGTCCAAACGGATGGATATCCGATATCCGACCGTGAAGGTCGGATACCGGATACAAATTTCCGGATACGAGTATCCAAAAAATCCCCATTCGATAGATTCGATCAGAAAATGGCACATTGAACCCTGCTTATCTATTGCTAAAGTTAAAAGTAAAGGTATTTTACATAAATTACAAATAAACAAAACAAATAATAAACCAAAGGTAAGAGGATTAATATACATGTACAAGTGGTATAGTGAGAGCCAAATTTAGAAGAATATGGTCGTGTGTCATGAACTCGCCTCCAAATAGGGTGGAGCCGTTACATTTTGGGGATTTTTTTGGTGCATTTTACTTCATATTTTCAAAACCAAAAATCCCTTCTGAACAAATTTGGTATCATCTGAAAGGGCTATCAAAATGCTTTCATTCTGCAAAGTTTCAAATGTATACCTCTATTTAAGATCGAGATACAGCCGTTTGAAGGTTTAAGCCGGAGGGTGGAGCAGGAAGCGGCGCCGCAGGAAGCGGCGCCCGTGTACAAAGTCTATGGGGAAATGACTCTCAAAGCGCAATTTTTCTTAAAATGTTAATAACTTTGTCAAAACTACATGTATAACTTCAATTTTGGTATCAAATGAAAGCTTACATATTGAACTTTAATGTCAAATGATTGAAAAGTGTCTTTGCAAAATAGATTTTTTATTAAATCAACACAAACAAAGAAAATTGGGGGTTTCCTGTACAGACTCTATGGGGGCACAATCTTGACCGATAAATTTTGTGAATTCTTGGTAAAAACGTTAATATCTTGAAAAATAAAAGGTTTCAGAATACAAATTTGGTATCAAATTAAAGCTTACTTATCAAACTGTATTATGGCTCATCATATTTAGGCTTTACTCTATATTCCATTCATCTAGTGACTCCTACTTAGTGAAAATTATTGATTATTTATTTAAAAAAAAAAAAATCATGAAGTATGAATGAAAAAATTTCCTGTAAAATAGTAATTTACCCCATACAATATTATATTGCTGTAAAGGTCTAAGTCTGCTCTGCAAGAAAACATTATAATTTCTTGTCTCTAAGAGCTACTTTAGAAAAAGTTATCAGGAAATTATTGACCTCTAAAACTGTAAACAAAATTTCATGTTTTGGTCAATATGAACAATTAACTGTACACCCAGTGTTATTTCGGAGTGCATATTTGGGTTCCTTGGGTAATTTCCTTTCAGAAAATGTATAGTTTCGATAGGGTAGGGGGTCTTCCTCAGAAAATATTGGCTCTCAACTGTAACATTGTCCCGCAGAAGCCCAAAATGGCATGTAACGCAAAAGGAGGCGACTTCACGACGCATGACCATATATAAAGAGATATCAAAATCTTTCATCTTGACAGCAGTTTGTACACTAACATCGCACTGTCCTGCCGATTCTAATTGAAAAAAACGGACAGAATATTTGTATCGGATTAAAAAAAATTTAAAAAATATATATCCGACCGTTTTTACACGACTCATATTCGGTTTTCAAAATATTCGATTTGACTCAGCACTAATTAAAACACAAGAGGGCGCTCTCTACAAAAAAAAACACATTGGTTTCAACCATTTTTCATACCAAATTACGCATGTGATGTTTTGTTGAAATAATGACTAAAAACCTCTTTTGAAAGTTTTTGAAAAAGTATTTAAGCATTTTTTTAATTTTTAAAAAAATCATCTAATAAATCTGGGCAACAGATTTATTCTGATCGGATATATTTTTGATATTTCAGCCGTTTCTGCACCGATTTTGATCAAATAAAGTTTATTCTGCTATTAAAATTGTATGCGCTCTCAAATTTTACACTCAGGTTTTCATTATCTCACAAAAAAATTATTTTGTGCAGCGCCCTCTATACCAAAATTTAACTACCCCTTTAATACACTATCAATCACTGGGTAAGCTTACAGCAGTACTAAACATTTGTTTAAAACATTTTGTTTGTACAATACTAGAATTGTATTTTTCTCTTGCAGCCCAATTAATATAGTGCTCAAGTAAAATCAAGAATGTCATATTTTTGGTGACCCAAAGTCAGAATCTAATGGCCCTAGGACAAAAAAAAACATTAACAGTTCTGTTTTTATTTGGTTGCCTAGTCAGGCAAGACTGCAAGTGATATGTGGAATCAATGACAATATGGTGGCCTCTCTTAGACTTAACTGTATAAGCTCAATTTTTACTGATTTGTTATATAGTTCTGATTCTTAAATTCTGATTTCTAAAAATGACTTGTTATGGTTCCCATGACTTCTGCTTGAGTACTTATGTTCATCTGTCACTGTCAGGATGTTGCAGATTATGCAGTGCAGGGGGGGGGGGGGGGGGATGACCTTGACAGCTGTTTCATACAATTTTCTATTTTATATGACTTGTTATAACATAACATTTGTGGGCTTTTTTAACATTTGAAACAAAGAAAAGAGGAGATTATCCAAGCTTCCACACTAACTTTTTTTCTTTTCTTACTAGCCCGTTTGGGCAAGTAAAATCATAACTTTTCAAATTTGACTTGCACGAACAGAAAGTTTACTTGCAAACATGTACTTGTAACTTCTAAATCTATGAGATGTTCACATTTATAAGAAATTATGTTTTTCTCTCATAAGTGACCAATAATTTAGTTGCAAGATTGGGCAACCAAACTAGGCTATTTATGACATTTTACTTGCCCCGGGCAATAGGGCAAGTGCTAGTGTCGAGCCCTGGATTATCATGAAACACATTTCATAATCATGAAACACTAAATAAGTCCCATGTATGTTTTCAATGCCCAAGCCTTTGAATAAGGGAGTTCGTAGATCTACAAACTGCGCATGCGCCAATTTCTGAGACGAAAATTCACTGTACCAAAAACATCGATATTGCCCGTTGTCCCATAGACCTTCGTGCAATTATTGTCACATTTGAAACGTGTTTTCATGGGAAATTTGGCTCGAAGTCGTAAATGTTTTTTCTGAATTAATCATAATAGACATATACATAAGACTGATTTTTTAAAATTTATTTTTCCTATTTATTTTCGGATTTTAACAAAAATGTCAACGTTCGTATCTGGGCTTTTATTGAAATCGCAAAGGCCCCATATGTAGATTTGTGTGTACTGTTTTCTTTTAAGTGTTGAAAACGGGCAAAGATGTGATTTTTATTCAAATTTTTTTTTTTTTTAGCCTGCTTCAAGTTTGAAAATTAAAATGAATGGTTACATTTATTCATTGATTTTAAATATTTTAGGATTAAGGTGAGTTTTTTTTGGTCAGGTCTTTCAAACGTAATGAAACACAAGGAGAATTCACGCACGCACGTGGAAATTCTGCATAGAGCTCCTGTACTTTAAATGCGTGCGTCACAGGCTGTGCCGTAAACGTACACGTAAAGCGTCAATTTTGGTACAATCTTCCGAAAACCCGGTTATGTCCGTTGCTCCATGGGCTAACTACAAACTCCCTTATTGATCCATGCACCCAGCATTGTGCCTCTGATGAAGATTCTGCCAGGATTGAAAGCCCAGCCCTTCTCGACTCTTAACACTTTGTCCGCTCTGCAGTAGATCCCGCCGTCGCAAGATTATTGTAGGCGCGCGCGTTGCACGCATCGTATATTGTATGCGCGCGCCACACGCATCGTTGTCTGTGACTAGAGTCGAACAAAGCGGGCCGCTGTTTGTGACTTGAGTCGAACAAAGCGCTCAAAGAGTTAAAGGGAGAGATCCACTTTTGCAAGCCAAAATTCAAAAGTTGTGAGGTTATTATCTTACATGAAAGGAAATGTCATTTAATAGCATGCCTGAAAAAATTAGGGCTTGAAATCTCTTTTTCGTGGAGTTATAGACCTAAAACTGAATAAACTGAGGGACGTCGGTTAATTAGGTACATACGTATTTTCGGCCGGTGAGTAAGTTCGTACATAGATTTTCACGGAGTGCCAGATCGGTATGCATGACCCCTACGTGACCCGCGCTTCCTACGTGACCGCGCATAAGTACTAATGTGTGAGCGTTTACCAAGCAAAATACCTAAACATTGCTTAAACTGACTACATGTAATTATATATTCTTTCTTTTTGAGATCTTTTTCCGTGACATACGTTAACAAATGTCGGCTTCACAATACCTTTACGAGAATTAGTACTATATTGTAGTAATTAAGCCTGAGTCATGTCGGAATTTTTTTGTTCCGGAATCCGCCGGTGTTGTGCCGGTCGGAATCCGGTATTCCGATAAAAAAAAACCTGCCAATGAATGATACGGAACGAACACGCACTAGAAGGTCTGCCATAGCTTCGGCAGCGCAGGCAAGCCAAGCGCTGCGAGACAGGCCAACTCAACTGCCTTGACCTTGCATTTTTCAAGTTGCACTCTTAAAAAGTGCCGAAAATGTAAGATTATTACGATTAAGATCGCACCTATTCTAGACTCTTATTTTACTTATACGAGAACAATTACCTGCAAAAACAGCAACAACAAAAAATGCGCTGATTATATCTCGAACATTTTCTAACTCCTCGAACCTGCATGTGTACTGAAGCTTACATCATCAGTACAACGACACGAATAAGTCAACACTAACACTTCACTTGTATACTTTCCGTGCAGTTTATCGGGTCTTTTTTCTTACGCGAGATATCCATCCGCCGGGAATTGGGGAATTCCCCAATTCCCGGCGGATGGATATCTCGCGTAAGAAATGAGACCCATAACCTGCACGCAAAGTACACGAGTGATATGGCGGGCTGTACCGATAGAGGGCGGACTGGATGTCAACGTTTGAGAATCGTTTAATCCATGTGCAGTATTACGTACATGGGTGACATACGGCGCAGCTCTGAGTGATAGCAGCTAGCTGCGGGGCCGGGGCGCGCCGGGGTAGCTAGTCTACGACGTCGATCGTATGCCGTACTCGCCGCACCGCGCGCTAGATCGGCTGTCATAATAAACGCAGCGGATTTCTTGTCGTTGTAAGTTACATTCGACATCGTCTTTCTTGTACTTTTTTGTCATTTGTTTTCTTCTGATAGTTTTCTACTACAAAATATGAATTTTTGAGGAAAAAGAGGTTTTCCGCGATTTTCATCGGAATACCGGAATGGAGAAAACCAAACCGGAACACGCACACACCGGACGGATTCCGGTATTCCGTCCGTTCCGACCCAGGCTTAGTAGTAATATTATGCTAAATCAGTTGAACTCCTTTATTGACCGATATATAGTTTAAATGGAGGGACGCATTCGTTTTTCATTCGTAGAATCCAAATTAGAGGGCTGTTCGCTCTGATTTTTTTTTGGCGTGTTACATTGATCCCCATCCGTCAACTGAAAGCTGTTCAGACGTTTTGTAAAAGTGGACCTGTCCCTTTAATGTACAGCTTTTCAGCTATTCAAATTATTCATATAATATATTCAGATATTTGTCATAGGCCTAATTTTTATCAACAAACTAGGATAGAACAAACTTTGAGGAAAAATTCAGGCTGGCAATTGTTAATTAGGGCAAGTCCAAGGTAATTGGTCCCAAGGGGGTGAATTTTCATCTTCACCCAATCAAGTGACACTTGATGTCATTTTAAAGCTAAGATATTGAATTTTAATAATTTGAAAACAAAAATTTAAAGCGTGTCTCCAATAAGTAGTAATAATCAAATATATTTGCATAATATGTAAATCAGCATAACGCGTGGGACATCTGAATTAAAGACAAATCTAATCATATTTAAAATACTTGTAATAATTCTTTATTTATTACTGGCTTGACCTGAAGTCATTACAAGAAGGTAGTTGGATTATGATTTTCAGCTTGTTATCTCAATTAATATGCAAATTAGATGCGTTCCAAAATTAGCATGTCCCACGCGTTATATTTTTACATCCTATTGTTTTGATTTCTCCTTAATCGAGAGGTTTATTTTTCTGAAACTCTACAAAGTTCTAATTTACCTTGGGGGACATCCATAACATAGCAACAAAAGTTAATGACATTTACCTTATTAGCATTTTCTACAATTAGATTTTGTCACGCGTGGGACATTTTGTAACGCGTGGGACAATCTGTAGAGTAAAGCAATGGGTTTTTAAAAATCTTGTTTTGGCCAATTGGCAAATACACGATAATTTCGCAACGCACAAAGATATTGGCCCGCAACTTTACAAGTATTTTCTCTGAAGTCTTGCGCAACTTTTAAGACCAAATTTATGACGAACAACTATACCCTCACGAAGTCACATGACTTTTTCAAGTGGAAGTCATTCCAGAAATTGCATGATTTTGTGATTTATGTACAAATCCTATGGAAAATAGTGTTTTTTCATCAATTTATAAAAACTCAATTATTTCTCATTGTAATCACTGCAAATAAATATTTTTAGGCCAGTAACTGTTTGACAATGGTGAATAATTGATTTCATTAAAAAAAAGATGTAAAAATGGAAGTTGAAAAACAAAGAAATACATAAGAATTTCCCAAAACAAAGAAATACATAAGGAAAAAATTAGGTTTTACAACTTTAAAAAAAAAATATTCTTAAGAAATGACATAAAGAACACTTTTGCAAAAAATTAGTATTTTCCAAGCTCAAATACTTGAAATATCTATAATAAGGGCACATTTGGTGGCGGGCCTACAGTGTATGTAAAACGCATGGCAGAAAAATGTCCCACGCGTGACAATGCAATTTTTTTTTCAAATCGACCCTGTGTGAAACTCTTAAGTTTTGAGATGATGAAATTTCATATATTGGTAGAGCACAAGATGCACATTAAGACCATACCAAATATGTTTTGAAATTGTATATAAATTCAGAGGAATTCACATTCAAATTCAAAGTTTAAAATTACCAACTTTCTCTGGTCCCACGCGTGATGCTAGCATAAAGTCGCATAAATTATTTATGCATGGAGGATTTCAAATTTTTTTTTGGCATTTGATAAAATTTGCTCCAAAGTATCTAAAATGTAAAACAAATTGGTGTTTCAATATTTCTTATAAGAGTAAGCACTCTTTTTCGCTCTGATGTCCCACGCGTTATGCCTACAAAATAGCTTGGACTTGCCCATTAGTTCTACAATACTGTACTTACTATTTACAATGTACTAGCTCTTTCTTTTTACAAGGGTACATTGGCTTAGTAAATTGTACTTAGTTTAAAAATTAATTAACTTGTTATAAATGTTAATTATTGAGCATGAATTGTTTCAGACATATAAAATAAACTGTCTCTTCTCGAAGTCTCTTTTCATTAACAGGACCATTTTAACAGCCACTTTTGACAGCAGCTTCGTTTATATAGAAGCCCTTCATAGCACCTATACTAAAAAATGCCATTCATTCATTTATTTCTGACTTTTTTGCCCATCACAACCCAATAACAATTGACCATCGATAGATTAGTCTTTAGAAAGATAAAACGGCAAAACTATACTTTAGTAGGCTTAGAGAATTTTGGTCGCTAACTTCAATTTTCGTACTGCCCAATAAATCTAAACTTATAGCCACTAAATCTAACCATAGCCACTAAATCTGGGTTATAGCCACTAAATCTGACCCATAGCCCACACAAGGGAGCAGAGCTATGCTGCCCTGTACGGAATCAATGTGGGCCAGTACAGAAAAAGTTTGTCAAATTTTCACGCAAAATTCTGAACTTAAATTCAGCAAAATCAATCATAACTGGCCCTAAAAATGATACAAGTATTATTTGAACTTACCAAAATGGTCCAAATTATTCTTCAAATGTCGAAAAAAAAGGGAAAATCTGCAGTTTTGGAAAATCAAAAAGGAGAGGAGTGCTCTCCTCGGAAGTGTTGCTGCCATCTGGATGACTGTCACAGTGTCATGTAATTCCCGCAAGCTTCCCACACCACGCGTGGTACCGTATCCGAATTCTGACACGGGCGTATCCGATATCCGAAATCGGATACGGCGGGCATGCTTGCACATCGCGAGTGCGCTTGTTTTGGACAATAATAAGCGGCCTCCGCACGTTGCGGGCGGGCTATCTTTGTTTACGATGGGACATCGAGCAGGAAGAGAAACAAATGGAACTTATATGACGATTTTTGTAAGTATGACTTATCATTTTGAAAATGACATTTTGTACAATCAATCATAAAATCAGCTTCAATCTAGGTATGGATTTGTTGACTTTAGATAGGCTGTTCTTTTCTCTCTGTTTGTAGTTCAAATTGTGTCCCATAGATTTTATCACTCTGGGCAGTAAATGGTCCTATCACTATCAGGACCATTTACAATACATTGTAGATGTGCCATAGCCACTAAATCTGACCTATAGCCACTAAATCTGACCTATAGCCACCAAAGTTAGGGTTAGGGTAAGGGTTCGGGTTCAAGTTAACGACCAAAATTCTCTAAGCCTACTAAAGTATAGTTTTGCCGATAAAACTACAATGCCATGTTGATCAAGCGCTAGAGTTTTCGTTCCTATACTTCGGGAAAACTATGCACTGTATTTTAAAATAATATTGTAAAAACTGAACTCATTTTCCATTTAATTGTGCTCCAGCGACAACTACTGAAGGAGCCAGTGAACATGGTAAATGTGTTTGGCTCGGAATATTTGCATTATTACAACTTACATGTAGAACTGTAAAACCAAAATCGTCATGAACTCGAGTCTTGATTACATGCCCACAAATATTTAAAGCATAATTTAATTCCCCTGAACTAATTCAACCGCAACCCCTTTAATAACAATAATCTTGTATTAACCCACATCTACACTGTAAGATGGTTCTGTATATATATACATACAGTAACCATTTACGCTGTACACTAGTGCTTATCGTGGTCGAAGCCACATCTACAAAGTATATGGTCCACTTAGGTGGACCATTTACACGCAATATATGGTAATACACGGGAGATTACCATACTGCCTATTCATACACTGTACCGTTCATCAGTTGAACGTTGTGTGTTAGGATGCATCGGTAATGAAAACAGACGGGAAATAATCGCTTTTTTTCTACATTTTGCAATCTTCAAAACAACAAAGTTGGTAATTATTATCAAAGTATATGATTTAGGGATCACATAAACAAAAGTTTTTTTCATTTGCTGGTAAATTTAGGGAGAAATCGGCCGACAAAAATTGTTTATGTTTTGGATAGTGCAGCAGGCGGAAGAGGTTGATCTCCACACAATGCTACTGTAATGTACCTATGTGTGGTCGAAGCTACCTTTCCGATTTTTCTCTCTCACATACCTTCTCTTTCTCACTTCTTTTGCGCTCCAGCTATATATAAATGGATAGTGCAACATTTTATCATTTTTTATTATACAAATTTTAATAAAAATACGTTCTGCTATGCTCACCAAATCTGCATTTTCAGCGGGACAATTTTGTGAGTCCGGCTTCCTTCGGGAATTGGCAGGAAAAGGCCGACTGTACACGCGCCAGCTATGGCTGGCTATGGCATAACATGTAAACATGAAAGTTCGTTCAACTAGTCTTTTACAAGGCGTAATCATTTAGTCACATGAATGTATGTTGGTAGCAGAGCGTGATGACATTGGTTCACATAATTACGGCGTTAATAGTCAACGTCTTGATGGAAGATCAACATCCGATCTCGAATGGTCGACACTCGAAGAGAGTAATGCTGTTATCCGATCCGGGAACGATCCGATTTCCCGGCGATAATCGCTTCCTAGCCGGATCCGAGACGGATCCGAGAAATAAATTTTCTCGGTAGAAAATATCGGAAGATTTTGCCGACCCATTTTCTCCAGTAATAATTGAAAATGTCTATGTTTGACAGTCCATTAAGTAGTGTAATTTAAATAAAGATTGGGGGAATCAATATTGTTTACTTTATGAGTGGTTATTTTGGAGAAATTCTTAGTTCATTAATTCGTTTCGCAGTCGAAAATTGAACAGGATGCGCAAAATTGCTAGTCATTTGAACGATATTGCCGACGGAAATGCACACAAAGTTAGGCCGACACTCTCGGGGAGACTTCAGATGTATATCTGTATGATCGAGCTGATCAGCCAGTGCATTCTAAAAGTGGCTCAAAATACGTATTTTGGTTATTTGCACCATGTTTAAATGTTTTAATATTCTACTTACATGATTGCATGGCATTTAAAAGCTGAACAGAAAAAAACTGAGCCCCAAAGCAATGCAAACAACTACTAAAAAAATCGGTAAAAACAATTATACATAACAGATCGCGGATGAATCCGGCGTATGAAACAAAGACCCGTACACGAGCGAATATATGCGTGAAACATGCCAGCAGTGCAGCGGCCCGAAAACTGCGACCGTAACTACTTCAACCTTCCCTCACGAACGTGCTTTGGAAATTTATCGATATATTCAGCGCAGTTTATGATTGTTTTGGGGGTATTTTTAAAAATCTGTTCAGCTTTCAAATGCCATGTTATCATGTAAGTAGACTACCAAAATTGTGTTGATCACAAAAAGGCTAATTTATAGCCACTTTTTGAAGGCCCGGCTCTCACCAAGAAGATCGTACAAATTTACATGTGATGTTTCCCCGTGACTGGCCGGCTGAGTTCTGTGAATGTGTGGCGCGATGCTGAACAAACGATCGATTTCTAGGCCAAATTCACTTCGGAAAAAATACTTTTCTTGCAAAACTTAGTTGATTCTGAATAGTCTGTAACTGTTTTTCTGTAAAGATTGATATGTGCATCCCTTAAAGCGTCAACATTGTTAATATTATTGGCATATAAAACAAGAAAGATAAGTCTACAACGCTGCATTTTTTTCAGAGCAAATTGCAATATTATTTTTTTCCGAGATCCGATCCGATCCGAGAATCTCGTTAGCGATTTTGAATTCTACCGATCCGAGAACGATCCGGGATTTTTTCTTTACCTAACAGCATTAGAAGAGAGTGGCGTCACGCACGCCTGCGTCGCGATGTACACTAGCGAATGGGAAACTGTATGGCCAAGTATGCCCAAGTATGCCCAAAAGTCACACTGCCGTATAGCAGTAGTGACTTCACGAACCCCCGTTTTTTTTTGTAGGACTGTATATGACGTTAAATTAATCACTGTGTGTTTTTTTATTTTCTCACCAAACTTTGCAGATCGTGCTAGATGACAGGTTTAAAATCCTCCATTTGGAGGCGTCACGTTGCCCCTAGCTAAATTGAAATGGGCTACAATTTTATTCGTTGGTCCTGAACTGCACGTCAATCCAGCATCACCGCACACGTAATAATGGCGTTCACCGTGTAGCTAGCGCAAATTGTATTACGTCATCAATCATACGAACTTGTTTTGGTCGGAAGCAAGGCTCATCATCAACTGTTAAAACTGCAAAGTAAAAATGTATAATTTAATTTAATGTGTGTACGTTTTTTCATAAAAAATAAATATATTCCATCGTATTTTATTTAATTCTATTCAAAAATCAGTCGTTACAATTTTTAAATCCATATTCTTTAAAAGTTTGAAAAACAACAATTCGCAAGCAAAATACGGTAGTTTCATCTCAAGCGCACTCCGTGGCACACACTTTATTTCCGATTTGACAGGCATACAATAATGTGCGTAAGTAATTTACAACGTATCAATTCATGGCTGGACGAAGACTACCTAACGAAAGGTCATTTCAGCAACACACTTTTCACGGTACTTCCGTCGCAAGCGTGTGCGATGATCAGCGCTCGACGCGACTGCATGGCAAATGAACGTGAAATATTGGCTGATTCATAGCAAGAAAAGTGGGTAAGTATCAAAAACACATCTTTCAATGATTTAATTTCACCTTATAGATTACAAATGTCATGTCATAAGTGGAATGAATGAACGGGGAGAAACCCTACCTTACGTTTTGATGTAGGTGGGGATGTGGGTACCTGTATAGGTACCCACATGTAATGGGGATGGCGTCACGTAACTAAACATCGCTATGCAATGCATTGTGTCGCATGTACGTAATTGCAGCGTAGAGAGCGCACTCGGACACGAACCAGAAAAAAAACGAGTCGCCATTACAACACAGTCAGCATGCTAGAAACGGGCATTCACGTCGACGTTAACGCGAAATTTGCTAAATTTACACATTTTGGACAAGAATTTTCATTTTGAAAGTTCCATCTGGAGTGAAATGGTGAGTTAATGCATAAAACAAATATATTAGCGCCTGATTGTGATCGATAATGGTGATGATGCTGCTTACTGAAGTAGCATGATTTTGTGTAAGATGTGGTGCATGTCAACAGCACGTTCGAACACGTAAGTGAATGGCGATGAGTGTATGTGTGTATTAACTAATGCTGTAACTGACCTTGATGATCGGATCGTTTGATCGGATCGGCAAAATTTTATCGATCTTCGAAATCGGATCGATGATCGGGATCGGATGATCGGCTATTAAAAAAAAAAAAAAAAAAAAAAAAAAAAAAAAGCTTTAATTTGCATCACTTTGCAACAAAACTGGTTCGTTACTTACTGCACATTTTTGTTCTGGTCACTCGATAGTCCGCCGTAGTATTTTTTATAAACATTAAAGCCATTTGGACGACTTAAATCAATATTTTGGATGCGCCGAGGCTGCTTGCTCGGAGCTGTGCATCGCGCAGGGCTGGCGCTAGCGTGGCCAACCGGTAGAGATACGGCGGAGAAGACCGTCAGCTCAGCGGATCGCGAGGCTATGCTTTCACGTGCTTTATATAACGGCATCGCGGCGCAGCATGCACGCAGCTCAGGTAGCACGCGACAGGATCTATCTCCGTCCATGTGACCTATTTTTGTTGATGTTGTTGTTATAATTATAGTTACTTAACTTTTGCATTTTGTTGTTTTTAGTTTGACATCGTTTTTTTATGCTGTTGCTGCATGCATTTTCAGTCAGATTTTTGCGCATCGCTTGTTTATTTTATCCTGTTTCCTTAATTGAATTGCAGCTTGATTATTAATATTACTCAGTATAAAATAATAATTAAGAATAAGATATTTTGATTTCTTTGTTGCTGTTTTTCACGACTGATTTTCTAAAAAATAACTGGAGTTTATTTAACTTTTTTGTTATTCTTTGTTCTCCTTTAGTTCAGTTTAACTCGATCAACAAGTTGGGTACATGATGTATTATAAGCTACATGCAGTAAATAATTCTGAAAAAAACAATAAACAATAGAAAACATAAAATTAAGGGGACATTTTTTAAATAAACAAAGTAATAGTAATACACAGGTGTACCCCCAATAATTTTCGTGCCCCCCCCCCCCAACCAGTCCGACCACCTTCGCCACTGGCTACATGTGTTTGTTTGTTTGTTTGTATTTGATTAGTGTGTATTGCTTTGTTATTTTGCAACTAGTACATAATTTGTTCGCTAATTACTTGTACCAATAGCTAATTTACCAATAGCCCCAATACCGATCCCCACGTCATTCAACAATCCGAAATGTTTTAAATGTACTAAAAATAATAGCCCCCGCCCCCAAACTTTCCGTCGTCCGGCGTATAGGCCTACTCAAGAAACAAAGTACACTCCCCCAGTCTACTGAGAAGTGAGAAGGCTGCCACCCCCTCCCCGATACAAAACGAGTACCGGGTATTATATTTTAAAATATATAAATTATTGTTATGTACACAGAGTATAATAATAATAACAATAATATCGATTTATATAGCGCCTAATATGATTGATAAATGACGGAAATTATGAACTGATGAGGATGACAATGAATGATCATTATGAAGATGGCGATGCCAATGATTATTATGATAAAAAAGAGGATGGTAATGATCCATGATGAAGATGAGGATGATGGTGCCTGTTTGACTGGTGATGATTATAATAATTACTAACATCGAGACGGACAAAGTGCCATTATAATGGAGCTAGGGGCGAAGCAAGAACATTGTAAACTGCGTCGTGGCAACTCCCCGATAAAATGTAAGTAGTATATAATTTATTATTATTTTTAATTGCGTTACGTACAATTATTGCAATATATGGTGAGGTCCTCAATACAGTGTGACAAAAAAATGAAGAAAGCGTTAGCCTAATGGCAGTGTGAACAAAATAATTACAGTTCCCCAATTTGCGTGCCCCCCCCCCCCCCCCCTGAAAAAATACAAAATCACACGGTCGCACATAAACTAAATCATAATCAGGGGCCGCAGAATGTTTTGATTTTGGGGGTGGGGGCTGACCACATTTCAATTGTTATCATAACTATCTTATCATCACCATTATTTTCAATTTGACGTTTATATTATGATGTTTTTCATCAAGTATACAATTTCACAAGCCATCATCCATAGAAATAATAGAGTATTTATATTTTGAACATCATCATGAGTACATACAAATTAAAATTGCATGGTCGCACGGAAACTAAATCATAATCATGGGCCGCAGAATGTTTTCGGGGTGGGAGGAGGGGGCCGACCACATTTCAATTGTAATCATAATTATCTAATCATCACCATTATTTTCAATTTGACATTTATGTTATGATGTTTATCATCAAGTATACATTTTCACGAGCCATCATCCTACGTAGAAATAATAAAGTATTTATATCATGAACATCATCATGAGAAAGAGTACATATGAATTATTAATCATAACAAAAACGCATAGTCGCACTATCCATGGTCGCACGTGAAACTAAATCATAATCAGCGGTCACAGAATTATGTTTTTGATATTGGGGGGGGGGGGGGGGGGGGGGGGGGGGGGGGGTGGTGGTGGTTGGCTGACCACATTTCAATTGCATTATCATAAGTATCATTTTAAGTCCCCCATGCTCATGTTTATCTCATCTTCCTCGTCATTACATTTATACTCAAAGCGTAAACAAATTATAATTCTTTAAATTGAAAGAAGGATCGGCCGAATGTAGTCCTCGCACGCGCAACACAAGTCAAAATTGGAGCGTCCGTCATCTTCCTAAAAAGGAAAGAAAAAAAAAACATGTTATGATTATGTTTATATAGTTAAATTTTGACGCCATTAGTCAATAACAATATATCAAACAATTTATATACTCTCTCGATCTCCCGGAATTCGGGGACCGGGAGATCGAGAGTGCAAATTTACAGTTTATATTATACATGTATACCACATCTACAATGTATTGTAAATGGTCCTGATAGGACCATTTACTGCTCACAGTGGTAAAAATCTACGGGACACAATTTGAACTACAAACAGAGAGAAAAGAACAGCATATCTAAAGTAAAAAATTGCATACCTAGATTGAAGCTGATTTTATGATTTATTGTACAAAATTTCATTTTCAAAATGATAAGTCATACTTACAAAAATCGTCATATAAGTTCCATTTCTTTCTCTTCCTGCTCGATGTCCCATCGTAAACAAAGAAAGCCCGCCCGCAACATGCGGAGGCCGCTTATTATTGTCCAAAACAAGCCAACTCGCGATCTGCAAGCATGCCCGCCGTATCCGATTTCGGATACGCCGTATCAGAATTCGGATACGCCGTGTCAGAATTCGGATACGGTAACACGTGTGGTGTGGGAAGCTTGCGGGAAATACATGACAGTCATCCAGATAGCAGCAACACTTTCGAGAGGGATCACGACTGAGATTTTCTCAGTCTTTTTATTTTCCAAAACTGCAGATTTTCCATTTTTTTCGACATTTGAAGAATAATTTGGACCATTTTGGTAAGTTCATATAACACTTGTATCATTTTTAGGGCCAGTCATGATTGATTTTGTTGAATTTAAGATAAGAATTTTGTGTGAAATTTTGACAAACTTTTTTTGTACTGTCCCACATTGTTCCCGTATAGCGCAGCATTACAATGTAGTGTTGTGTGATGTATACTAATATAATTATGTACCAGCTTTCCCCTGAATCTTAGGCCTTGCTGGCGACTATATAGATCAACAAATCGTTTTTATGTCCTCTTCCATAATTTATCAGCATTCTCTATCAGTCGGCCGACAGTAAAAGACTGAATTTAACATGTAAAAGAGGATATGAAAACGATAATTCGTTGATCTATAATAGCTTGCGACATAGGACACGCATGCCGCCCACATGCATGCACGGCGCCAGCGCGGCGCCGATCGTGCGCGCGCCGGGTCTGACGGCCTGGAATTCATGTGAACATCCGTCGGGAATATCGTTCAAATGACTAGCAATTTTGCGAGTCTTGTTCCGATTTTCGCCTTTCAAAACGAAGTAAACTAACAAAGAGTATCTCGAAAATAACTTTTTTTTCAAGTAAATGATATAGATTGTCCCTTTTTAAAGTTTCAATTCCGATATTCTTGCAAAGAAAATGGATGGTTTTCTCCCGGGATTTTTTTTTTTTTCACATAAGTCATAACACATAAAAAAAACAAAAACAAAATTTCATCCGATCCGATCTCCGATCTTTTCTGCATGATCGGAAATCGGCAAAAACGGCAAAAAAGCCATGATCGGATCGGGATCGGTTACAGCGTTAGTATTAACCCCCCCCCCCCCCCGCCCCCCCCCCCCGCCCCCCCCCCCCCCCCCCCTCTCCATCGTTTGTCTATACTTTCTTTCTCACTAATCTAACGTTAACCCACAACTTACTGTATTTGTATAACAATTTACAATGTATGGTAGGTGTACTACACATC